>JAEAOA010000213.1:1062500-1237500 GCA_016746295.1 Potamilus streckersoni
GTAGAGGTTTACAAACACAACGTTTTTGTGTTTATTTGTTTGTCGTAACTATGTTTTGTATTTGCCTTTGAAAAAGACTCATTAAGAGTCGAAAGCGCTTAGGCTAGTTAGTTACTAGTTTCGTACTGTTCGTCGTCAGTTTATTGCATCTGTGATTTTTTTTTAAAAGTCACACAAAATCTTATCCATGGATTTTATGAATTTATTATAGTATTACTTGCATATCATAAACAAGATAGTTATTCTTCAGTTGTTCTGTGTCTTTAATGTCCTGTCATAGTATATATGTGTGTATGTGTGTGTGCGTGTGTGTGTAGTTCATTAGCACATCAGTACATTACTAGCTATATAGTGTTGATTAAAATTTAAGTTTAAAAAATGTACTGATAAAAAATTAAAGAAAAAATGCTTCAGTTAGAAAAGGGTTCATTATTTCTTTGTTTTCATTACTTTACTTTGACTAATATTTCTGCATGACTAATCAACTAATATTACTATGGTTGCTGGAAAAAAAAAACCATCATTGTAGGGGTGTGCTTTGTGACTGATTATATACTATTTTTTTAAAGTGTTTAAAATGTACTCATTGGGAAACTTAAGAAAAAGTCATGAAGTGAGATTCATATAATTATAAGACAGAATTTATAATAACATATATTATGCAAGATCTACAATAAAATCTAATATTAATGCTAGACTTGTACAGTAATATTATCACATAACATCTGGCTTGACTTCAGATTTAATAACTTACATGTACTTAATGTGATACTCTTTTGATTTAAATGATACAAACTTATCGATGTGCCATTGTCATTAATTCAAAAGATTTAAGAAGTTACAGTTCAGTCCTAATAATGATGATTTTTTAGACAATATTTAAATAAACCAAATATTCATGAAACATTTTCAAACATGTAACAATTTTCTAACTTCTAATTTACAACATTACTATGTAAAATAATAAAATCAAAAACATGAAACATCATCAGATCCTTTTTTCCAACTTTTATTACAGCTATAATTTAATTCACTTTGGTCTAAAACAAGTGTGGAATTTCACTAATTTCTTTAAGGTTCATGTGTGAATTTTTTTGCAGGAATTTCTTCAATAAAAAAAGCATACATAACTATTCGATAAATAAGTACAAACAATGATATGAAAAAACTTGTAGCTATTATTTAACTTCAATATTGCTTATTTAAGTAAAAAATAACAAGATATTGGATGTTTTATTCCAAATACTAAACCGTTCAACAGAAGAAAAGAAAGGAAGATGGGGTTAAGACATTGTCTCGATGCAAGACAGCCAAATTTGCTTTCTTGGTGTATTGGGGTAACATAACAGATCCTAGGGCAACTATTTTGACAAAGCTGTAGCATAAATTGGACCCGGAATGAATATTGTACCTAAATATTTTGTGAAACATTCTCATTAAAAATCAAATCTTTTGACTTTTTCAAAGAATAGAGGAGAAATGGTTGAACCAGATTGAACAAAAAGATGCCAAGGAAAGCTCAGATGCTGCAATTATGAACCCAAGTAACTGTGAATATACTGAAGTATCCATAATTGATAACTCTTTATACAGAATACCTGTTCATAAAGGACACATTTTACAATCTCTCCAAAAATTCTCATGTTCTTATCCATTGTTTTTGGAATTGAATGACACATTTTCCATCTCTCAACCTCATTATAACACTGACCATGTGAACCATAGGGTATACTGCATTATGGTGAGACCATTTTATGGCAGAACAGTGCTATAATAAATACTCTTATAGCAAGACATCTTTATAACAAGAACAGTGTAATAACTAAGGGATTTATAGTGAGACAGCCTTATAACAGAAAACGTGTTATAATGAATAACCTTATAATGAGATCTATTTGTGTGTGTGTGTGTGTGTGTGTGTGTGTGTGTGTGATTTGGATTTTTAATATAGCTTTAAATTTTGTTTAGTCATATTACTATGATGTTTGAAGTGTGGCAGTGTATAGTGATGTCTAGCTCTGGGGCACCATGCTGCAGACATGTTGCATGACGACCCACCCAAATTATCCTGACACCAGGTCAACCAGTCTAAACACTAACCTTTTAATGCTGAGTGCTTAATGAGGCAGCCGTTAGTATATGAACAATTTTCCTAGGTCTTTGGTATGATTCGGCCATAGTTCAAAACAGTGACCTCCCACATCCGTGCCACATGCTCTAACTACTAAGCCACAGGAGTGGTCAAGACATCTTTATAACTGGAAGTGTTGTAACGAATGGAATTATAGTGAGACAACCTTATAAAAGGTACAGTGTTATAATTAATGGAATTAAAGTCTGGCACCAAAAAAGACAAAACAGGAACAGTGTTATAATTATTGGAATTAACGTCAGGCAGCCATATAAGAGGAACAGTGTTATAATTATTGGAATTAAAGTCAGGTAGCCATATAACAGGAACCCTGTTATAATTAATGGAATTAAAGTCAGGCAGGCATATAACAGGAACAGTGGCATTATATTGAGAGAGTGTTATTGTCTGGACACTGACACACATTACTGATGTTGAATCACATTATACACAGCCTTTTTCATTACAGACAGAATTCAAAATGAACATGAGATTTACTTGACACTGCTCATTTAGTCAACATACAGGCATAGGATATTTCTAAATTAGAATTAAAAAATATACAAAATAAAACATCAGTAACCGATGATTCAAAGTACTGATTTTGAATGAAGTGTGACTATCATGCCTTTGATATCTATTGGTTTGTTGAGCTTTTGTTATTTGCAAAATGAATATTGTGAGATCATCAGGCTTTTATTACCTGGCACTATTGTTGTTAAATCTTTCTTATTTAAAAAACTGCCAGCATTTTCTTGGCTTCATTGCATCTGACAGCAGAAACATGGTAATTGAGATAAGATTCTCAGGCAGACCATACAAATCAAACCCTGTAAGCAATTACACATTGTAAACATTGTTACAAAAGAAATATTATAACAAGTCTTTGGATGACATAATAATTAAGAATTTGGCTGGGAAATTAAAGTCAGATATTCTAACCCAACAAAATTATTAAAGAATATAATAATCAATCTTCACTGTATAATGAAATATTGTTCAAAATTCAGCAATCTGATTGGTTAGAGAAAAACTTAAGGAGAAGGAAAGTTACATGATGGATCTGTTCAGTAAAATTTTAATGCTGGTTTTGTCTTGCAAAAAGTTTCATATGACCCCACTGTAGCATGTATCTTTATAGAATATCATAATCAATAAGTACAAAATAGCAATTTGTAATTTTGGATGAATTGTATTTTGTAATTCTTATATTTACAGATGAAATGTAAATTGTAATTCATAAATTGACAGATCAATTTTTTTTTGTAATTCAGTTTGACAGTAATTCATATCTTGACAGTATGTAGTGTTGCTTTAAGTAGTTTAATGCAGCCTGTAAGGCTATACACAAATTAAATGTGTGCTTTAAACGTATGACCATCATATGTGCAATGTATTATTTTTTGTAATGATATTACAATGTACTTTAAATGCATACATTTTACTTTTATTTGTTTTGAAGGATTTTATTTTGCGATATTACAAACTAAAAAAACAAAAAAATGTGTTCTGTTGCACTTTTTTTTACAATTAAAGGATATCAGACGGGTCTCAATTTGTACATTTAGATATAATGAACAAGTCTAAAATACAGTATGTCCATGCGTCCATCATCATTCCATTGTCCCTCAGTCAACATTTATTGTTACTACTCTGGAGGTCAAGCTTTTGGTTCCGTATTGAAATATCCATGATTTTGGACCAACCTGAACATGAGTGAGATATATGCATAATAATCTTGGCATCAGATTGTCTGAGCTTGTTGGAATCAGTACACAATTAATAAAATCCGGTTCAGTACCCACGAATGTAGTCCCAGTCTATTTTTAGATCACTTTTTCGGTCTAAATTTGGTGGTGATACTAGAGTTAGATTTTGGCATTCTTGGTAAGGATTTAAAGGCAATTGATTATTCTTTAAAATGTGAGCTTATGGTGTGGTTGTCTGTGTGTATTTCGGCGACAGTGCACATTGAGTAATAAGGTCATGGTGATGATCCGGAAGTGAAATCTGTGTTCCGTTGCCTGGTGTTTTGTTTACAATTCAGCCTCTCAAAAAAATGCAGGTCAACCCTTGACAAGAACTAAACCGTAAAGTCATCTTTGAAGGTATTTTAGATTAACATATGATTTGTATTGATTGTCACACAGTGGAAAGTTCAGTACTGAGAAACAAATGTAGAGACCATATAGTAAAATTAATTGTGTACTATGGCCTGTTGCTACTCTGGACGCCATATTTCCGATTTTATCAATCTTGGAATAAGTACTTATATCTCAAGATTTCATACAAGTTTTCAATATATACAAGTTTCAATATACACAAGTTTCAGCATACCACAATTTATAGTATTGAATGAATCAGTTTCCATGCCTGTGATATGACCAAATACAGTGTATTGTTACCGTGCATCAGGTTAGCTCACAATGGTGAATGTGACAATATGCAATGTTGAATTAGTTTTTTGTTGTAGTGTTTAACGCCATTTTCAGCAAAAGATAGGCTATACATGGCGGCTAGTATTAATGGTGGAGGAAGAACCCTGGAAAACCCAGGGAAGAACCACCGACCCACGAGAAGCTACTGGCAAGCTTTCTCACTTACCCCCGCTAGCCGAGTCTGGACTCGAACTCATGCAGACAGAGGTAAGATGGCAGTGATCCGTAACGGTCAGCGCTTTAGACCACTCGGCTACTCGGGGCCCCCAATGTTGAATTAGAATATTTGACAGATTATGACAAGTTTCAGATAATGAGAAGTGGAACTCATGGTGGAATTAGTATGATATTTTATTCACGCAAAAGCAAAACTTGAAAACTACTTGGATATAGATGGCATAATAAACAATGATGACAACATCAAAGTCATGAAGTTGCAATGAAGTTCGTGAATGAAGGCATTGTATAGATTATATGATTGGGCAATTCTAGCCTGTAAATAACTTTAGATAGGCATCAATACCAGTCTGGAATCAGACCAAAATTAATAGTTCCGGTTCAATACTCACGAATATAGTTCCATTCTAGTTTTAGAGATTTTTTCCCCTGGTTGTGGTGCTAGAGTTAGCGGTAGAGCAGGGAGGTGAGGATAACAGCTTTATAATCTTGATATTTCTGGGCATCTGAATGTGGCTTTGCTGCTGTACCCTGACACGAAATCTTCCTAGGGCTTATCATACTTTCTGGATCTTGGCTGCAATTGTATTGTCCAGTGACCCATCTAAAGTCATCGCGCATGCCAGGTGTGTAACGCTCTCCACGTTCTTCACCTGTTTACTCTCGATCTTGATGATGAGTTGATGTGGGTTTGTGGAAGGAGCTGGTTAAGGAGTACCACTGTTTTATCCCTCGATTTTGATGATGGGTTGTTGTGGGTTTGTGGAAGGAGCTGGCTAAAGGAGTACCACTGTTTTATCCCTCGAACTTGATGATGGGTTGTTGTGGGTTTGTGGAAGGAGCTGGCTGAAGGAGTACTTCAGTTTTATCCAGGTTTATTGTAAAAAAAAACAACACATCGTGGTTGCCCTAGTAGAACCAATTCACAACGGTAAGTGGAAGATTTTCTGTGTGCAAAAGGGTACAGTTATCTGCAAACAGATCTACTCCAGAAGTAGTGTGTCCATTGTCATTGTTCTTGCAGAGAGCTGACGACAGTCAAACAGGGATCTTTCAAGGAGATGCTTGATGTAGACTCTAATATCTATGTCTTTCACTGCATGGAGAAGAACTTGGGTAAAGAAGAGGTTGAACAGCACAGTTGTGAACACGCGGCCATGTTCTATGAGCTGTTCCATGCATTTCTATTGTATTTGCCTCACACTGAAGATAATGTCGACTGTGCTACAGCATAAACGGAATCCACTGTCATTCTTCTAAGACGACTGTGACAAATCTGTTCAGACTGAGGCGAGAAAGAATCTTCCCTGCAACGGAGAGCAGATAAAATTCCTCTGCAGCTGTTGTAATCAGCTCTAGCGCCTTTGTTCTTGTACAGTGATGTGATATTGTGTCTCATAGATCTGCAGGCATTTCCTTTTCGTCCAAGATGCTGATGAGCAGGTCATGGACAGCTGCATATGCTTTTGTGCCAAGAGCCGTGAATACCTCTTTAGAGGTTCAATCTCTACCTGGTGTTCTGCCAAAGTTCATCGGTTCAGTGGCCTTCCACACCTCCTTTTCCTCAGATTGGGGCAAGTCCAGCTCTTCACAAACTGGTCTGTGGTGGATTTGTCGCAGTGTTGCTCCATCGACAGTGGATGGTCAGTTGAAGAGCTGGTTAAAGTGTTTCTTCTATCTTGCTGGTATCTTGTCAATGTCTTTGATGGTTGTGGTGCTATCTTCTGAGAGTAGAATGGTGGATCCTGACCTGGAAGGACCATAAACAGCTTTGATGACACTAAAGAACATTTTGGAGTTTTTCATATCAGCATAATGTTGGATTTCCTCAGCCTTGTTTTCCCACCATCGATCCTTCATTTTCCGGAGTTTCCATTGAGCAATTGGCTTTGAACTCGTGTCTTTTGGAGATAAAGTTTTAGTCTTTCTGCCATACAGAGTATGCCTTGTTCTTTTCTTCAATCAGGATAGTGACGTCCTCATCATATTCGTCAAACCAGTCTTGGTGGACTCTTGTCCTACGACCCATGACTGACTTAGCTTATAATATATGTAATTATTATTTTTTTTTCAAACTTGTTGGTAAGAACTCTATTCTGTTACATAGTGTAAGACCATTGAGTCGTAGCATGAGATCATGAGATCTCCTGTTTGTTTCAGTGCGTTATTAGCGATATTGAAGCTTCAAAAGTACCAGCTTGTTATTTGTGAAAAATGGGGAATCGTATGAGAAAATGAAGACAACCTGAGATATAACCTTGTTGTTCCTAAGTCATATGGCCGGGAAATCTTAGACTAGCTAATGAAATCCCTTTGTCTGGTCATTTAGCAGTCAGTATGACATATCACAAAATTTTGAATCATTTGTATTGGCCGAAAATTAAAAATGATATTTTTAAGCACAGTAGGTCTTCTCACGTTTGAAATAATAGTAGGAAAATTCATTCATATGATACCTAAGTCTAATTTGCATCCTATACCTGCATTTGACAAACCAATTAGCAGAATAACAGTAGATTATGTCCACCCCTTACCTAAAACCAAGCCATGCAACCAATATTTGTGGACCGTGATGTGTGCGTTTACACAGTTAAAACTATAAACTTCGTTTTGGCTTTTGTTTTGTTTTTTAACACCTTTGACATTCCCAAATCTGTCCATTCTTATCAAGGGTAAAATTTTATGTCTAGAAATTTACAGCAAGGTATTCACTTAAACAGTCTAAATATTTTGCTTATCACACTGCAAGTCAAGGGGCTTTGAAGAATATGATTCAGTCGTATTGTTTTGATACAGAAAAAAGATTGAGGCGATGGTGTTCGTTTGCTGTTGTTTGCTGTTAGGGAATCAGTTCAAGAATCTTCAGGTTTTAGTCCTTTGGAACTAATTTTTGAACATACTGTTCGTAGACAATTGAAGTTATTAAACGAAAAACTTTTTCAACCGAAGATTCAGAAATTAATCTTCTTGAAGATCTAATTTAAAATATAAATTTTCATAGTTTTGGGAAGAAAAATAACGATTTTTCAATCAACTCAGTCAAGAATTAAATTAGGATATGACAGAAATACAATGGAAACGAGGTTTCAGCCTGATAATACAATTCTGGCTGCCTTGCCCATACCTCAAAATCTTCTTTAGGTTGAAATATTTTGGCCTTTTTACAATTGAAAAAAACGTAAGTGACTTGCAATTATATCTTTATTCTTCTGGGAGGAGAAAACGGAAACAACTTTGCCATATAAATACTTTAAAAAAGTTTGTTGATTTGAGATAGCCAAAAACTGTTCCATCAGTTTAGTTGTACCTGTCCAAAGAGTTCAGATTAAACGATGACATTAAGCTAAAGTTATATTGCAGTGCGCTGAAAATTTAAATAATTACACACACACACACACACACACACACACACACACACACACACACACACACACACACACACACACAAGACAGCGCATGTTCATAACATAAATCCCATGTTTATTCTGATTATATATCCATGATTATTCTGACGGGATCTTTTAAACACACACACACACACACACACACACACACACACACACACACACACACACAGAGAGAAGATAACGCATGTTCATAACAGAATTACAATGTCTATTTTGAATAAATTGATGGGATCTTGTAAACACACACACACACACACACACACACACACACACACACACACACAGAAGACAACTCATGTTAGTAACATAATTCCCATGTCAATTTTGGTAGTGCAACAGTGTCTTGTAAACAACACTAAGAAGAACAAAAGGCACTAAGAATACTAAAGAGGCACTAGCAATTACAGAAAGAAACTTAAATGTACAAACAATCCATTTATATAATTATACATTTTTATATATTTTCACCCGTACGGAGTCATACGCCTAGCCTCTATCCGCCTTTTTTGAATCTGCCAATTATTATACACGTTTATTACACTGAAAATAAAAAATTTTGAAGAAAGAACTTGTTATTGAAATAAAATGTGACTTTGAAATTTTTAAACTGAAAATTACTGCTTTCATTAAGCCATACATGATAATTTTTCCGTTACATTTGCATTATTTATGTCGTTTTTTGAGGAGTGATGGTGCTATGTCTACAATATACAGTATTTTAGGTACTGAAATCACTTGCAACTTCACTTAAGATAATATTATCACTACTTTTAAAAATAGACAATGGTTTTAGGCAATTATATTTACAACACTCCCTCAGACTTCAAAGCGCTCTAAAATCATAATTCAAAAGATAAACCAATCTAAATGTACTCAAGATACATAAAATAGTTTTGAATCAAAAGAAAAGTAGTAAAAGCTAGTAGTAAATATGATTGCTTATATGCATGAAATTAGTTTCTGAATAGTTTTGAAATATACTGTGAATATACCTCCCCGTTTGTTTGTACCCCTCTACCGATTCCACTTGAATGAAACGCGCAGAAGATAACGGTGTTAGCCACCCCCCCCCGCATAATTAGATTTGAAATTATAAATCAATAAATTAACTAAGTCCCGTGCATTTTTTTTTTTTTTTATCTCATTGTGCTTTTCGTTCTTTAAATGAGGGCGGAGGAACAAACAAACGGTGAAGTATATTCAAAACATAGACGCATTTGCTTATATGTGTAATATGTGTCACTATAAAAAATGTGTGTCTAACAACATTATTTGTTGGCTTAACTATTCAATAGCAATTATTTAGAGTGAAAATTATCAGGATATCTAATGAGAATATATTACATATTAGCATTAATATGGCGAATTTTACACAGACTGTTAAAATTGCATACCTTACCTGGTGCAGTAGAGGCATAATAAAATCTTGTCATTACAGGGGTTATTTCATTTCTTATCAGTATTTTTTTCAGTCAAGGGAATATAATTAAATCATATAAATTTTTTGTTGAGAATTTGATATGTCCCACGAGACCCGAAACACTTTTCATCCTAATATAATATTAATATATTTTTTGGTTGATGGAAATTATCAGAAAACGACAACTTCAAAATGCTGCAACGAGTTACAAGTGTAAAGTATGTTATTGTTGTTGTTATTATTATTGACATTGTTATTATTACTAAATAAGTTCATGTATTTGTAATAATTGTAATAATTGTGTCATTTTAAGTGTTATTAAGCGTTGGGGTAGTATATCTGGACAACGAAGTGTACATGGGATAATATTTAACAATACACCGGTATAGTAGCGAGACTCGTTCGACATGCCTGACATTAAAAAAGCACTTTCTGTTTTGCAGTTTTAGTTGCCGAATAATAGCTTGAGCTTGTCATTGATTGTTTGTAGATTTTAGTGCCCTTCTATATTCGCTTTCGCTTTTATTTGTTTTAGTGTTCCTGGATTACTAGGACTCACACTTGTTGCACAATTGTTCCTAAAAATAGACCATCATGACGTTTCTGTTTACCTGTGTTTGATTTGGTACTGTTACAGAACGATACTGAGAACTGAAACAGAAAGTTGGTCTTCCCAATTTAGACCGTCTCAGTAATCATGAGCAAAACTTTCACATCCAGGCCAACTGTTACCCACGGCAGTCGAGGAAGGGGAAGGGGTACAACGAACAGAATCCAAGGCAACACCAGAACTACAGGTAGGCCTCCTGGGCAATTGGCATCTAGAATGGATCCAATGCAACGGGCAGGAGATGAACAATTACAAGAACCACAGACATCGACACAACAAACACAAGAACAGCGTATGACCTAGTATGTATAAAGTAACATCTGATCTTGAAAATCGCTTTTGAAACAATTGTTTCCAGTAATTATATTTTCATACATTTTCGACAAGACGTCAAGAGTTTGATTTATATTTTTTTTATTTTTTAAATGACTATTTTAATGGCTGGAACACAACCGATGGAAAACCGCACATATTTTAATAGTTTTCTCCATGACCACTGCAGCGATCATCCCTCCCCATTTTAGATAATTTGACATTTGTGTTAGTGTATGGTTTAATATGGAGCGAGAAGGGTCAGAGCACAGTATAATACCGTTAAGGTAATTTCATGTAGTCTAAAATTTCGTCGTGCTTTATTGATAAAACTGCAGACTCCTGTGGTCAGAGGAAACTCCGACTACCCTCTACATCCAAAGTAGACCAACAAGTAGGTCTCTGCTTTTTTTTTTATATATCTGACAGATATAAAAATGCAGAGACCTACTTGTTGGTCTACATCCAAAGTACATGTCATACATGTAGACATTCAACACCTATTACAGATGCTTCCTGAATTGGTCACTAGCAGATAATATTTTGCCCATTTTACCAGGACAATGGGCAACCTGGCAGTATCCCCTATATGCAATCACTAAAATTTACCATTTTTAACAAGGCACACTGAAGCAAAGTCAACTTATAAATCACAAATATAAATGCTTACAGAAAGCATGATTTAAATTCTGTTTATATATGTAATTTTCATAAAATTATCTTGAGATTCAATAAATTTAATTCAGCTTATAAACACCTTATAAAGTCAACATTAAATATGCCCGCTGACCACAAATATAGCAGCTGATAACATCATTTGGGAACTGTTTCAGTAATGGATGCTAGTTTGTAGAATTTGTTTCTATATACCTTTAAAGGTCTTTTGTGTGCTCACACAATTTCTTTTATGTGATAAATATAATCTTCTAGATGTGATTTTTAAAGGTATTATTTCAAATACCTTATCATTAATGAAAATAATGACCACAAAACATTGATAGATTAATTTCACAAGGAAAAACGCTCCATGCCAATTTTGCTCTTGACAATTTCCGAAAGACAAGGCAAAAGTGATGTGCTGTAGGGGGGAACTGCATTTGGTATCGGGTCACAATTGGTACTTTCAGTTCAGTACCCACAAATGTAGTCTATTTTTAGAACATTTTTTCCTCTCTTGTTCTAGTGATGATAGAAGAGTTTTGTTTGTGCATTTTTGGTCGGGATTTAAAGATAATTGTTTTTTTTTTGAGAATATTGTATGGTTGTCTGTGTGTATTTCGGTGACACTGCACAGTGAGTAATAAGGCCTTGGTGATGATTCGGAAGTGAAATCTGTGTTCCATTGCATGGTGCTTTGTTTACAATTCAGCCTCTCAAAAACATGCTGGTGAACTTTTGACAAGAACTTCACTGTAAAGTCATCTTTGAAGGTATTTTTGATTAACATATGATTTGTATTGAATGTCACACAGTGGAAATTTCAGTACTGAGAAATAAATGTAGAGAATATATAATAAAATTGTGTTCTATGGCCATTTCTAATTTTGTTGTCAGTTGCATTCATTATATGTACAGTGCGTTTTCTGACTAGTGACAGGTGAGAAAGTCTGAAGTGACCAATTGAGAAATGGCAATTTTGATACCATCTATAAAAATTAAAGAGTCACTTGGTATTAAGAACATCAGATGACACTTCAGCCAAATGCTGTGTCAAGAATGTTTTCTTGCCAGAAAACTGAGTCCATGAACACCAGATCAACAAAAACCAATGGTCACTGCAGGGTTAACAAAATGTAGACCGAGAGAAACTTGTTCAGAAGCAAGAGCTAGCGAGTGTAAAATATTTATACATCTTTATCTTGCTATATTATTGGTTATCAGCCTACCCCTTGTAACAAATATACCAAGCAAAAAATGATCAATGGGAGAGGGCAATTTTAGTGGGAGGGTGTTTGCAAAACATAATAGCCTCCCTATTACCCCAAAAATGAATCCTGCTTGACCATACCAAGTGTGTGTATGTGTGTTTGTAACCCTTGGAATTTAGCTTTGCCCACTCCCCCATTATTATTTCCCCCTACCAAAAACTTCATTTGTATGCCCATGCTTATTTCAATCCTGCTCATCAATAATAATAATAACAAAACAAGTTTTCTGCTAAAGCCAAAATGTTGTGAATGCTTGATGCATTGATTGATTTTAATTGTAAAGGCTAATTACCCCTTCATGTTGAGGCACTGGGAGTAATTTACCTTGTTTTCCAAAATACACAAAACTATGTCAAATGGTGACAGTCTAGGACAAACCCACAACCCAATGCTTTTGAGTGTGAATACTAATGTCCGTTCAGTGTGGAGAGCATAGTATTATTATTCACAAGACGTACAGAACCATAGTAAAAAGAAATTTTTAAAAATGCTTTAATGCTGTCGGTGTAAAGATTTGACATTATAATGCTGCCCTAAATATGAATGAAAATAGAATATACAGCAAATTTTAAACTTGAATAAAGTTATATTATTTCATGTATCCTAGATTTCTGTTACTTATTTTGTGTTTTCTGAGTCAATACCTTTAGCATAAAATTATATTTTACTACAACCAGTGTTAGGAAGTTAAATGAATCAAATATGAACATGAACAGACATCAATATGTTTTTAATATCATAGTATATAATCTGTTCAAGAAATAAAATTATGGAGAATTAAAGAAATGTCCATGAGAATTTCCAAGATAATGGATGATTGATTTTACCATGATCTATTATGAAAATGAAAAGTTTGTGTAAAAATTTGACACTCAATTAAAGTTATAGTACTGATGCATTTTGAGGGGCCCCGAGTGGTCTAAAGAGCTGTCCGTTATGGATCACTGATATCTCACCTCTGTCAGGGTGAGTTCGAGTCTAGGATTCATCGAATGTGGATATGTGAGAAAGCTTGCCAGTAGCTTCTCATGGGTTGGTGGTTCTTTCCGGTGATTTCCCAGTTTCTTCCTCCACCATTAATACTGGCCGCCATGAATAGCCTATCATGTGCTGAAAAATGGCATTAATCTCAACAACAACAACTGATGCATTTTGTTAATAAAGGAGGGATTTTATGAAAATGAATTTAAAGCATAATTTTTACATGTTTTAAAAACAATCACTTGTCCCAAAATTGACCCTGATAGTTGCACAATAACTACTGTAGGAGTGCTCATGTACTTGGACAGGATTTCCTTGCAATTTCCATATTGCTGAATGTAGGTACAGTATGCTGCTTCCAGGATATATTCATCCTAGCAAACTATGAAATCTTGGCTGACAGCAGATTTGTGCCTATGCAGTTTGCACTTTGTTACGATTTATATACAACTATTATATGGTATTTTTTTAAGAGAACACGGTGACTCACTATGCATAAGAGTTATTCTGTTCGTTGTCTTATGTATTCTGGAAAAATAAGCCACATGATAAGTTTGATCTGTTATTCCAATACATGAGTAAGCAGTCACCCATCCAAGATCTTTCATTGGGGTTCACTGTTCTGTGAGTTGCTAACAACAACATCTGAGTCACAGAGACAATATAATCTAATTTGTGAACACTAGTTTTCTTTTCAGTATTTGAATATTTCAAAATGTATTCATTGCTTTTCAGCATGGGTGGTTTCTCCATGATACCACCTAATCAGAAAAAGAGACAAGAGGTCACTGAAAGTAAGTGTACATTTCATTCATTATACTATTTAAACTCATTAAGTTTATCATGTGATCAGAGGAAAACAAAGACATTGGCCCAGACCATATTAACCTAAAAAATTAAAAAGACCTGACTCAAATTCCACAAGGCCAGACTCCAAATTAATTATGTTCATAATTGCCCGTTTTAATATTATTTGTTAGCATTGCAATTGCTATACTTCAAGAATTAAACAATAAAGTCAAAATCATATTACATTGACTTGTATGTTTTTTGGAGCAATATTTTCCACCAGGTCCTGAGATCAGCTGTTGTGATATTGCCTTGAAAACATCCCAGTTTCTTAATCATTGGATGAACAGTGTTTAAGTTCATTAACATCTGAAGGGTGTCTTGATTTATACAGTTAATGTTTACACTTTTGATGCTTTTCATAGATCTGTGCTGCTTAACATGTTTAATCAGTGTTTCATTACACTAGTGTATGTGTGAGCAAGGGACAGTTGAATTATTATTCATTAAACTTTAATGGCAAACATCTTGAACAATACAATAGCAATTAAACAAGACCATATAAACAACAAAAATACTTACTGAAATGCTTTTGCTGAAATCATATTTAGTCTGCCCTTCCTTTTTATCTCAACTCTGCCAAATGACAGTTGGTTTTTAATCAAAGACTCTAATGCCAACATGATTACATGTTACCTTCATTACTTATAACAGTGACTGTTACAGTGGCTTAAGTGGTTAGAGCATCTGCCTCAGATGCAGGAGGTTGCATGTTCAAACCCTGGCCAAGTTATACAAAGACTTATAAATATGGTGCCAACAGCTGCCTTGCTTGATGCTCAGCATTTAGAGGTTTGAGTTAGGTCCAGTGTGTTAGGACAATATGACTTGGTGGGACATGATGCCACATGTCAGCAGCATACAACCCCAGTGCTAGACATCACTGTAAACTACCAATCAGTACTGCAAACATGATATTGATATGATTCAAATTGTTAACACTTTGTTAAAATTTTTAAAAATATACACAGACTTTTATAACACCTCAATAAACATTCCACACTTGGCCCAAACTCTCCAGAATACAACCGCAATAAAGTAATCGATTAACAGTTTTGTTGTGTGTACATGTTAACCTTATTCCAATTAAATGGCCATGCAATATTGCACTGGTTGCAGTGATTGCTGGAACTGTTCAGTGTCCAATGGACTGGTTCTGGCCAGTTTTTGAAATGTACATAAGTATCCGAAATGGTATTTTATAATGAAGTTTTCTATTAATTTAGTGTGAGCACTATTTGGAGTAACTAAGGCAAGCTGTTACCCATTTATAAGTCACATGCTTCATTTTGTTTGTAAAATTTACAGCTTTTGATAGATATATGATAAGTAAATGATCTATAATGGGTACAGATGGGGATAAATATTTATTTGTTACTAATCTTTAAATATCTTGAAAATAAATGTCATCAGTGTTCTTAGGCAAATTATGTTTTTTGACAAGCCTGACAGGCACATCACTTAAAACACTGGTTGCTTGATTTGAAATTAGATGGTCCCTAGACTTATGGCTATCAGATTTTGTTAGCGCCGCTAAATCATAATTGCAATTTGTTATATACTCATACCTAAATATACCTGAACCTAAATATACTTACCCCTAAATATATACATACCTAATACCAGAAGTGAAACCTTAATTATTTACTCTTTAAAGAAAATACTTAAAAATAATTGTTTCTTATTGACAAGCAAGGACATACTGCAACATTGTTGCTAAGCACTCTTCCAACCAGACCTGAACTTGAGGAGAACATCAGTACACAATCTTGACAGAAGAGATAATAAGTTTTTGACAAGATTTCAGGAAAAATTATTTTTACTAGTTTTACACCACCATCATGAGTGCCAAGACAATTACCCCTTTCCCCTTAAAATGACCAAGTCTATTGTCAGCAGCCTGATCTAATCATGCTGCCTCTCATCTGCAATTATGTCTGTCCTAGACTGGAACACTGTTAATTTATCTGACAAGCCTCTCATCTGCAATTATGTCTGTCCTAGACTGGAACACTGTTAATTTATCTGACAAGCCTCTCATCTGCAATTATGTCTGTTCTAGACTGGAACACTGTTAATCATCTGACAAGCCTCTCATCTGCAATTATGTCTGTCCTAGACTGGAACACTGTTAATTTATCTGACAAGCCTCTCATCTGCAATTATGTCTGTCCTAGACTGGAACACTGTTAATTTATCTGACAAGCCTCTCATCTGCAATTATGTCTGTCCTAGACTGGAACACTGTTAATCATCTGAGAAGCCTCTCATCTGCAATTATGTCTGCCCTAGACTGGAACACTGTTAATTTATCTGACAATCCTCTCAGGTGGCGCTCTACAGTTTCATATTTAGCATAGGGTTAAAATTTTAAAGAAAAAAAGTTTCCCCGGGTTACCTCACTAGTTATACTGGTTATTTAAAAGAGACTTTGTATATCTTAGGTATTGTTCAAAGAACCTTTAATTCCATTTATTTTAATGTATGATTGATGGGTGTAATATGGGTTAGAGAGTATACAGCTTGGCCTTACTCCAGATGTGCACCTTTCAAAAAAGTGCTAGCTCTACTTGCTCATTTTCACTTCTCAAACTTCAGAGGTAAATTGTAAAAAAAAAGAGCTGATAACTTTTTTTACATTTTATGTATTTGGTAATTCAGTCATTGCACTTTTAGAAGCTGGTATTATCTAGTTTGGCAAAATTCATTTTCCATATTGTAATAGCTGCCAAGAAGAGTGTACTTTAGACAAATTTAGGTTGATTTTTGGAGCACAAAGGAGTAGTCATTTTAGTTAGCAGTGTCCTAAGATCATTTAAAATTTCCAAAAGTACAATATCCAAAGAAATTTCATCCACATTACATGAAAATAGTATATAGATATGCCAACATTCTCTCCACTGTGCATGTTTAAAATGCAAACAACTTCACCATACATACATCACTCTCTCAAAAGTACATAATAACTGGTGAGCGCCACCATAAAGAGGATATAGGTATTATTATTGTAGGATTTAATTTTGATTGTATGGCTGAAATATTTAAGTTGCAAGCATTGAAACAGTCCTTTGTAATAATTGTCCTGTATTTCCCCTCTCAGAACAGTATTTATTAGAGTCAGTCTTAAACTGGTACAGCCCCCCTCCTTATGATAAAAAGTGAACTGTTTTAAAAATGCGCATTGCATTTTGTCTACATAGCAACCAGTGTTATGCTGATAGACAGGAACATGAAACTAGCCATATTTATTCCTGAGATGTCAACAATAAATTTTACAGTTATAAAAGGGATATAACAGGTGAGGTTCATAAAGGTCAAAGGTCAAAGGGTAAAATATTAACTAATTCTTTGATATGGAAGAAAGCAAATTTGCTTTGTTATCATTTATTTTTTAATTTCATTGCAAATAAATGAAATGAAACATTTTCACTATGTATTTCTTTTTTTTAATGCAACATTTTTCAATTTAAGTTGACTTTATTCCTATATTCTAAGACTTCTAATTTCTCTATAATGAAGGTCACTACTCACCCAAACATGCCTCATAGCAAATTATGTATGCTAGAGCCAAAATAAGCATAATTAGCTTATTTTCATGAATAAAATCATTCTTAATGTACCATTTTACTCCGAACATCATAGATATAATTATGAAAATAAGAAAAATAATTGCATAAATGTTTATATTTGTTTTTAAGGTGGTGCTCTACAGTTACGTATTTAGCATAGGGTTAAAATTTTAAAGAAAAAGAGTTTCCCTGGGTTACCTCACTAGTTATACTGGTTATTTAAAAGAGACTTTGTATATCTTAGGTATTGTTCAAAGATCCTTTAATTCCTTTTATTTTAATGTATAATTGATGGGTGTAATATGGGTTAGAGAGTATACAGCTTGGCCTTACTCCAGATGTGCACCTTTCAAAAAAGTGCTAGCTCTACTTGCTCATTTTCACTTCTCGAACTTCAGAGGTAAATTGTAAAAAAAAAGAGCTGATAACTTTTTTTACATTTTATGTATTTGGTAATTCAGTCATTGCACTTTTAGAAGCTGGTATTATCTAGTTTGGCAAAATTCATTTTCCATATTGTAATAGCTGCCAAGAAGAGTGTACTTTAGACAAATTTATGTTGATTTTTGGAGCACAAGGGAGCAGTCATTTTAGTTCGCAGTGTCCTAAGATCATTTAAAATTTCCAAAAAACAATATCCAAAGAAATTTCATCCACATTACATGAAAGTAGTATATAGGTATGCCAACATTCTCTCCACTGTGCATGTTTAAAATGCAAACAACTTCACCATACATACATCACTCTCTCAAAAGTACATAATAACTGGTGAGCGCCACCTCATCCACAATTATGTCTGTCCTAGACTGGAATACTATTAATCATCTGACAAGCCTCTCATCCACAATTATGTCTGTCCTAGACTGGAACACTGTTAATTTATCTGACAAGCCTCTCATCCACAATTATGTCTGTCCTAGACTGGAATACTATTAATCATCAGACAAGCCTCATCCACAATTATGTCTGTCCTAGACTGGAACACTGTTAATCATCTGACAAGCCTCTCTCCACAATTATGTCTGTTCTAGACTGGAACACTGTTAATCATCTGACAAGCCTCTCATCTGCAATTATGTCTGTTCTAGACTGGAACACTGTTAATCATCTGACAAGCCTCACATCCACAATTATGTCTGTCCTAGACTGGAACACTGTTAATCATCTGACAAGTCTCTACAGTTTCGTATTTAGCATAGGGTTAAAATTTTAAAGAAAAAGAGTTTCCCCGGGTTGCCTCACTAGTTATACTGGTTATTTAAAAGAGACTTTGTATATCTTAGGTGTTGTTCAAAAAACCTTTAATTCCCTTTATTTTGATGTATGATTGATGGGTGTAATATGGGTTAGAGAATATACAGCTTGGCCTTACACCAGATGTGCATCTTTCAAAAACGTGCTAGCTCTACTTGCTCATTTTCACTTCTCGAACTTCAGAGGTAAATTGTAAAAAAAAGAGCTGATAACTTTTTTTACATTTTATGTATTTGGTAATTCAGTCATTGCACTTTTAGAAGCTGGTATTATCTAGTTTGGCAAAATTCATTTTCCATATTTTAATAGCTGCCAAGAATAGTGTACTTTAGACAAATTTAGGTGGATTTTTGGAGCACAAGGGAGCAGTCATTTTAGTTAGCAGTGTCCCAAGATCATTTAAAATTTCCAAAAGTACAATATCCAAAGAAATTTCATCCACATTACATGAAAGTAGTATATAGGTATGCCAACATTCTTTGCACTGTGCATGTTTAAAATGCAAACAACTTCACCTTACATACATCACTCTCTCAAAAGTACATAATAACTGGTGAGCGCCACCTCATCCAAAATTATGTCTGTCCTAGACTGGAACACTGTTAATCATCTGACAAGCCTCATCCACAATTATGTCTGTCCTAGACTGGAACACTGTTAATCATCTGAGAAGCCTCTCATCCACAATTATGTCTGTCCTAGACTGGAACACTGTTAATCATCTGACAAGCCTCTCCTCCACAATTATGTCTGTCCTAGACTGGAACACTGTTAATCATCTGACAAGCCTCTCATCTGCAATTATGTCTGTTCTAGACTGGAACACTGTTAATCATCTGACAAGCCTCTCATCCACAATTATGTCTGTCCTAGACTGGAACACTGTTAATCATCTGACAAGCCTCTCATGCACAATTATGTCTGTTCTAGACTGGAACACTGTCAATCATCTGACAAGCCTCATCCACAATTATGTGTCCTAGACTGGAACACTGTTAATCATCTGACAAGCCTCTCATCCATAATTATGTCTGTTCTAGACTGGAACACAGTTAATCATCTGACAAGCCTCTCATCCAAAATTATGTCTGTTCTAGACTGGAACACTGTTAATTTATCTGACAAGCCTCTCAGGTGGCGCTCACCAGTTATTATGTACTTTTGAGAGAGTGATGTATGTAAGGTGAAGTTGTTTGCATTTTAAACATGCACAGTGGAGAGAATGTTGGCATACCTATATACTACTTTCATGTAATGTGGATGAAATTTCTTTGGATATTGTACTTTTGGAAATTTAAAATGAGCTTAGGACACTGCGAACTAAAATGACTGCTCCCTTGTGCTCCAAAAATCAACCAAAATTTGTCTAAAGTACACTATTCTTGGCAGCTATTAAAATATGGAAAATGAATTTTGCCAAACTAGATAATACCAGCTTCTAAAAGTGCAATGACTGAATTACCAAATACATAAAATGTAAAAAAAGTTATCAGCTCTTTTTTTTACAATTAACCTCTGAAGTTCGAGAAGTGAAAATGAGCAAGTAGAGCTAGCAATTTTTTGAAAGGTGCACATCTGCAGTAAGGTCAAGCTTTATACTCTCTAACCCATATTACACCCATCAATCATACATCAAAAGAAAGGGAATTAAAGGTTCTTTGAACAATACCTAAGATATACAAAGTCTCTTTGAAAACACCAGTATAACTAGTGAGGAAACCCGGGGAAACTCTTTTTCTTTAAAATTTCAACCCTATGCTAAATACGAAACTGTAGAGCTGTAGAGTGCCACCTCATCCAAAATTATGTCTGTCCTAGACTGGAACAATTTTAATCATCTGACAAGCCCATCATCCACAATTTTGTCTGTTCTAGACTGGAACACTGTTAATCATCTGACAAGCCTCTCATCCACAATTATGTCTGTCCTAGACTGGAACACTGTTAATCATCTGACAAGCCTCTCATCCATAATTATGTCTGTTCTAGACAGGAACACTGTTAATCATCTGACAAGCCTCTCATCCACAATTTTGTCTGTCCTAGACTGGAACACTGTTAATCATCTGACAAGCCTCTCATCCAAAATTATGTCTGTCCTAGACTGGAACACTGTTAATCATCTGATAAGCCTCTCATCCACAATTATGGTGGCGCTCACCAGTTATTATGTACTTTTGAGAGAGTGATGTATGTAAGGTGAAGTTGTTTGCATTTTAAACATGCACATTGCAAAGAATGTTGGCATACCTATATACTACTTTCATGTAATGTGGATGAAATTTCTTTGGATATTGTACTTTTGGAAATTTTAAATGATCTTGGGACACTGCTAACTAAAATGACTGCTCCCTTGTGCTCCAAAAATCCACCTAAATTTGTCTAAAGTACACTATTCTTGGCAGCTATTAAAATATGGAAAATGAATTTTGCCAAACTAGATAATACCAGCTTCTAAAAGTCCAATGACTGAATTACCAAATACATAAAATGTAAAAAAAGTTATCGGCTCTTTTTTTTACAATTTACCTCTGAAGTTCGAGAAGTGAAAATGAGCAAGTAGAGCTAGCACCTTTTTGAAAGATGCACATCTGGAGTTGGCCAAGCTGTATATTCTCTAACCCATATTACACCCATCAATCATACATCAAAATAAAGGGAATTAAAGGTTCTTTGAACAACACCTAAGATATACAAAGTCTCTTTTAAATAACCAGTATAACTAGTGAGGAAACCCGGGGAAACTCTTTTTCTTTAAAATTTTAACCCTATGCTAAATACGAAACTGTAGAGCGCCACCTATGTCTGTTCTAGACTGGAACACTGTTAATCATCTGACAAGCCTCTCATCCACAATTATGTCTGTTCTAGACTGGAACACTGTTAATCATCTGACAAGCCTCTCATCTGCAATTATGTCTGTCCTAGACTGGAACACTGTTAATCATCTGACAAGCCTCTCATCCACAATTATGTCTGTCCTAGACTGGAACACTGTTAATCATCTGACAAGCCTCTCATCCAAAATTATGTCTGTCCTAGACTGGAACACTGTTAATCATCTGACAAGCCTCTCATCTGCAAGTATGTCTGTTCTAGACTGGAACACTGTTAATCATCTGACAAGCCTCTCGTCCACAATTATGTATGTTATTGACTAGAACACTGTTAATCATCTGACAAGCCTCTCATCCACAATTATGTCTGTTCTAGACTGGAACACTGTTAATTTATCTGACAAGCCTCTCATCCACAATTATGTCTGTCCTAGACTGGAATACTGTTAATCATCTGACAAGCCTCTCATTCACAATTATGTCTGTCCTAGACTGGAACACTGTTAATCATCTGACAAGCCTCTCATCCACAATTATGTCTGTCCTAGACTGGAACACTGTTAATCATCTGACAAGCCTCTCATCCACAATTATGTCTGTCCTAGACTGGAACACTGTTAATCATCTGACAAGCCTCTCATCCACAATTATGTCTGTTCTAGACTGGAACACTGTTAATCATCTGACAAGCCTCATCCACAATTATGTGTCCTAGACTGGAACACTGTTAATCATCTGACAAGCCTCTCATCCATAATTATGTCTGTTCTAGACTGGAACACAGTTAATCATCTGACAAGCCTCTCATCCAAAATTATGTCTGTTCTAGACTGGAACACTGTTAATTTATCTGACAAGCCTCTCATCCAAAATTATGTCTGTCCTAGACTGGAACAATTTTAATCATCTGACAAGCCTCTCATCCACAATTATGTCTGTTCTAGACTGGAACACTGTTAATCATCTGACAAGCCTCTCATCCACAATTATGTCTTTCCTAGACTGGAACACTGTTAATCATCTGACAAGCCTCTCATCCATAATTATGTCTGTTCTAGACAGGAACACTGTTAACCATCTGACAAGCCTCTCATCCACAATTTTGTCTGTCCTAGACTGGAACACTGTTAATCATCTGACAAGCCTCTCATCCAAAATTATGTCTGTCCTAGACTGGAACACTGTTAATCATCTGACAAGCCTCTCATCCACAATTATGTCTGTTCTAGACTGAAACACTGTTAATCATCTGACAAGCCTCTCATCTGCAATTATGTCTGTCCTAGACTGGAACACTGTTAATCATCTGACAAGCCTCTCATCCACAATTATATCTGTCCTAGACTGGAACACTGTTAATCATCTGACAAGCCTCTCATCCAAAATTATGTCCGTCCTAGACTGGAACACTGTTAATCATCTGACAAGCCTTTCATCTGCAATTATGTCTGTCCTAGACAGGAACACTGTTAATCATCTGACAAGCCTCTCATCTGCAAGTATGTCTGTTCTAGACTGGAACACTGTTAATTTATCTGACAAGCCTCTCATCCACAGTTATGTATGTCATAGACTAGAACACTGTTAATCATTTGACAAGCCTCTCATCCACAATTATGTCTGTTCTAGACTGGAATACTGTTAATTTATCTGACAAGCCTCTCATCCACAATTATATCTGTCCTAGACTGGAATACTGTTAATCATCTGACAAGCCTCTCATTCACAATTATGTCTGTCCTAGACTGGAACACTGTTAATCATCTGACAAGCCTCTCATCCACAATTATGTCTGTCCTAGACTGGAACACTGTTAATCATCTGAGAAGCCTCTCATCCACAATTATGTCTGTCCTAGACTGGAACACTGTTAATCATCTGACAAGCCTCTCATCCACAATTATGTCTGTCCTAGACTGGAACACTGTTAATCATCTGACAAGCCTCTCATCCATAATTATGTCTGTTCTAGACAGGAACACTGTTAATCATCTGACAAGCCTCTCATCTGCAATTATGTCTGTCCTAGACTGGAACACTGTTAATCATCTGAGAAGCCTCTCATCTGCAATTATGTCTCTCCTAGACTAGAACACTGTTAATCATCTGAGAAGCCTCTCATCTGCAATTATGTCTGTCCTAGACTGGAAGATTCGTAATCATCTGACAAGCTTCCACTTGGTTTGTTGCTATAATATGGAAGAACTCTGACAACTGTTGGATATTTGTTGTATTCTCTTTGCAGAATCACTTTGTTAGTTTTTAAAGTCATGTGACATAATTGCCCATATAGCATGTGCCCAGTGAAATCCATTAAGTACTTGTATTTGCTATCTTCTTTTATTAGTAATGTAGTGATACAGCTTGGATCCCAATGAGCTGGATGAATGATATTTTATTCAAATGTCCTATTGCATCTGTGGTACCTGGATTGGAAAAGAATATTGTTTTGCATAATTTTCTTTCTGTATATGTAATCACTAACAAAGTGATTTAAACACTTTTGGATTTGTAGAGCATTCAATTGAGAATTAATTGTCCCACAAATTGGAAAAAAATGGATTCTCGTTGGCACTGTGAAAATTGGGAATGGGGACACATTTCTGCAATAAATCAGACCCAGAAAAATCTCTGGTTTCTGTAAAAAGAAAAGATGTTACATTGTTTTCAATCTGTTACTGTAAGACCAGTCATTTTGTAGAGTTCATTCTGATTTATTTTCAAGCAGAAAATGGCTACTAGATAATTGACTAACACAGAACAGTTCGTCAATCTACTAGTTGCTACTGTATATTTTGGACTTTGCAATGTCAAGGTCAGGAGTAAATTGACCTGTTTTACATTGTTGTTATACATGCTAACATGATAGAATTCAACGATGGGTTTTTGTTTTCTTTCAGTGGCTAGAAGAGAGACAGAAGCTTATGAGCAACACAGGCAACAGAATAGACAACAGTCATTTAACTATGTGGGAACCATTGGTAAGAAATAGTAGACACATATCTCATGATTTTTGTAATGCTTTGTCAATAAAATTGTCTCATATGATTTTAAAAATTAAATGTCATGAAAAGTTTTATATCTGTCTGGGGAAAAAAATGAATGTTGAGATGACTTGACCTGAAATCTGGATGCAGTGTTTTAATGTTGATATGGTGTCACATAAAATTGGATATGTAGTAATGTTGATATGACCTCACAAAAAATCAGGATGTAGTAATGTTGGTGTGATGTCACATAAAATTGGGATGTAGTAATGTTGATGTGATGTCACATAAAATTGGGATGTAGTAAATGTTGATTTTTGATGCCACAGAAAATTGGGTATGTAGTAATGTTGGTATGATGTCACAAAAATTGGGATGTAGTAATGTTGG
Source organism: Potamilus streckersoni (assembly GCA_016746295.1). Taxonomy (NCBI): domain Eukaryota; kingdom Metazoa; phylum Mollusca; class Bivalvia; order Unionida; family Unionidae; genus Potamilus; species Potamilus streckersoni. The sequence continues at coordinate 1,087,791 of JAEAOA010000213.1, forward strand.
TATGATGTCACAAAAATTGGGATGTAGTAATGTTGGTATGATGTCACAAAAATTGGGATGTAGTAATGTTGGTATGATGTCACAAAAATTGCTATGTAGTAATGTTGGTATGATGTCACAAAAATTGGGATGTAGTAATGATGGTATGATGTCACAAAAATTGGGATGTAGTAAATGTTGGTATGATGTCACAAAAATTAAGATGTAGTAATGTTGGCATGATGTCACAAAAATTAAGATGTAGTAATGTTGGTATGATGTCACAAAAATTGGGATGTAGTAATGTTTTTTATGATGTCACAAAAATTGGTATGTAGTAATGTTGGTATGATGTCACAAAAATTGGGATGTAGTAATGTTTTTATGATGTCACAAAAATTGGGATATAGTAAATGTTGAATTTTGATGCCACAAAAAATTGGGTATGTAGTAATGTTGATATGATGTCACAAAAATTGGGATGTAGTAATGTTGGTATGATGTCACAAAAATTAAGTTTTAGTAATGTTGGTATGATGTCACAAAAATTAAGCTGTAGTAATGTTGGTATGATGTCATAAAAGTTGGGATGTAGTAATGATGGTATGATGTCACAAAATTTGGGATGTAGTAAATGTTGGTATGATGTCACAAAAATTTGGATGTAGTAATGTTTTTATGATGTCACAAAAATTGGGATGTAGTAAGTGTTGAATTTTGATGCCACATAAAATTGGGTATGTAGTAATGTTGGTATGATGTCACAAAAATTGGGATGTAGTAATGTTGATGTGATGTCACAAAAATTAGGATGTAGTAATGTTGGTATATGATGTCATAAAAGTTGGGATGTAGTAATGTTGGTATGATGTCACAAAAATTGGGATGTAGTAATGTTGGTATGATGTCACAAAGATTGGGATGTAGTAAATGTTGGTATGATGTCACAAAAATTGGGATGTAGTAATGTTTATATGATGTCACAAAAATTGGGATGTAGTAAATGTTGAATTTTGATGCCACATAAAATTGGGTATGTAGTAATGTTGGTATGATGTCACAAAAATTGGGATGTAGTAATGTTGGTATGATGTCACAAAAATTGGGATGTAGTAATGTTGGTATGATGTCACAAAAATTGCTATGTAGTAATGTTGATATGATGTCAAAAAAATTGGGATGTAGTAATGATGGTATGATGTCACAAAAATTGGGATGTAGTAAATGTTGGTATGATGTCACAAAAATTGGGATGTAGTAATGTTGGTATGATGTCACAAAAATTGGGATGTAGTAATGTTTATATGATGTCACAAAAATTGGGATGTAGTAAATGTTGAATTTTGATGCCACAAAAAATTGGGTATGTAGTAATGTTGGTATGATGTCACAAAAATTGGGATGTAGTAAATGTTGAATTTTGATGCCACAAAAAATTGAGTATGTAGTAATGTTGGTATGATGTCAAAAAATTGGGATGTAGTAATGTTAGTATGATGTCAAAAAAATTGGAATATAGTAATGTTGGTATGATGTCACAAAAATTGAGATGTAGTAAATGTTGATTTTTGATGCCACATAGAATCGGGATATATAATGTCGATATGACGTCACATAAAATCAGGATGTATTAATGTTGATATGATGTTAAATAGAATCTGAATATAGTAATGTTGATGTTACATCACATAAAATTGGGATGTAGTAAATGTTGGATTTTGATGGCACATAGAATCGGGATGTAGTAATGTTGATTTGATGTCACATAAAATCGGGATGTAATAATGTCGATGTGACGTCACATAAAATCAGAATGTATTAATGTTGATGTGAATTCACATAAAATTGAAATGTAGCAATGTCAATATGACATCACATCAAATTGGGATGTAGTAATATTTTTATGATATCACATAAAATCAAGATGTATTAATGTTGATATGACATCACATAAAATCAGGATGTAATATCTTTATGATGTCACATAAAATCGAAATATAGTGTCTGGATTATAGGGTTAGCTGATCTGATCCTAAATATGTATTGATTATTAATCTTATACTATTGATAAATAAATGATTTTTAGAATTTTTTTTGACAAGTGCAAAAAATGGACTCTGTGAGGATGGATGCAATTGCATTGGTTGTCCTGCCAATTGCACCACACCACATTGTTCTTTTCTACTGCATGATTGTTTACATGATGCAAACCAACTTGGTTTCAGATAATTTTGTCAAAATTTTTGTATAAAATTTCTTACTAATTTTTTAATCGCAACATTGTATTACAATGACAGGCAGTTGCCAGTTTTGATAAGATTTATTAAACATGTGAAAGTTTTACTGGTATCCTTTTGAAATGGATCCCAGGAATGCTGTCAGCTGGTGCACATTTGTGGGTTATATTTTTTATGAGCATTAGACTTTGGTATGACTCGGCTGGGGTTTGAACCTGCGACCATTTGCATCCAAGGCGGATAACTCAGACATGTCATTTAATAAGTATCCACCATGACTGACATCTCATTTTACATGTATGTACCATGACTGACATGTCATTTGGTAAGTATCCACCATGACAGACATATCATTTTGTATATATCCACCATGACTGATATGTCATTAGGTAAGTATCCACCATGACTGACATGTCATTTGGTAAGTGTACATCATTACTGACATGTCCTTTGGTAAATATCCATCATGACTGTCATGTCATCTGGTAAGTAATCTTCCATGACTCGGACATGTCCATGAACTTGCTGAGACAGTATAAAAGAACTTTACAGTTTGTTGTTTCAAGAGAAATGAAATATTATCACTTGCTGTTATAATCCAAGGCATTCAAAGCATAAGTCTTGATAACTCATCCAACTACTCATTTTGCAGTGAGAAATTCATAATTCTAGGATGAGGTCCCTATAAATTTATTGTTGGGATCATCACTGGTTTAAAATAGGGCATGATACTTTCTCTGTTATATTATTATTAGTGGTAAACTTTGATGCTCATGAATTTTTTTTACAGGTGGAGGAGAAACCACCTTGGCAGCAGCAAGGGAAAAGGTTGCTAGAGAATCTCCAACCAAAGCACAAAGGCTGGTAATAAAATCTTCATGTAATATTTTTATATCCTGTCATCAATTTTTATATCCTGTCATCAATTTTTATATCCTGTCATCAAGCCTTCTGATTGTTTGTTTACTTTACATGCCCACAGCCCGAATAATTTTGCATTCTTACTTGCTCACACAAATTTAAACTTTGTCTTTTCTAAACTAAATAACAATAATAAAGCTTCATTTCAAGATTAAATAATTTGATCATAGATAATTCTGCATGCGCTACATGTATAAAAAATTACTGTTTCCATGCGAAATTATTAATGTGCAATGTGAGCATAATGGGAAGCCTTACAATAAGAACTTTTTTTCTGATGGACAAACTGCATGCAGTTATTTAAAAATCAGGATGGAAATAGAATTGGTAACTTCTGAAAGCCTGGTATTTTTGTTGTTGTTATTATTACTATTATCATCATTATTATTATTATTATTATTATTATTATTATTATTATTATTATTATTATTATTATTATTATTATTATTATTATTATTATTATATAAAATTTTTGGAAGTGGTATTGAATTTATTTTCAAAATCAATGAAATCAGATTATTAATATGGGAGTGTAAATTTTGAAGTTCTGTAAAAAAAAATTGTTTACCTTTGCTATATTTGATATATCTATTTTGTATCTTCTGCCTTCAGAAAGAACCAGTTACTGAAATTCTGTAATTCTGAATGATTCTAAAATATTTCTCTTTCATACAGTTATTTTTAATGACCATCAGAGAAACTGCATAATAGGAACCTCCTTTATTGCAATAGTTTATGGCAATATTTAGTGGAGTATGACAGAGAACCAATATTGTTGTATCAGATTTGTTGTTGTGGGTTTAATGCCAGTTTTGAACACACAATAGGTTATACAATGCATCAAGTATAGGCTATACACAGCAGCCAGTATAGACTATACACAGCAGCCAGTATAGGCTATACACAGCATCCAGTATAGGCTATACACAGCCGCCAGTATAGGCTGTACACAGCAGCTAGTATAAGTTATACACAGCAGCCAGTATAGGCTATACACAGCAGTCTGTATAGGCTATACACAAGTCAGTATATGGTATACATAGCATCAAGTATTGGCCATACACAGCAGCCAGTATAGGCTGTACACAGCAGCCAGTATAGGCTATACACAGCAGCCAGTATAGGCTGTACACAGCAGCCAGTATAACTTGTGGAGGAAGATTACAAAGTTACCATAAATTTTCGTGAAGCAAAAGCTAAGGAGATTCTTGCATATCTTTTTGTTGTGTTGCTAAAGTTATAACAAAGTTTTTCCATCTGCATCTGATACTACTGTCATGTACCAGCTGCTATTTGAATATATAAATAATTAAATTAAATGAAGTGATTGTGTACTGCTCAGTGCCTTCTCACCTATCTTCACATGGGTTCAAATCTCAGCCTCGTCCGTTGTGGGTATATGACAAAGCTTGTTTTTTCTTAGGATTTTTCCTGGTATTTCCTCGATAAGTTACAGTGGCCACTATGTATAGCCTACTGCATGCTGAATAATGGCATTAAAGCAACAATAACAGCAATGAACCTAATACAACAACATTGGTGTGTTTGAGTATCAATTTAAATAAATTATTTTGGTTTGATTAAGCTAAAAGAACAGCAGCGCAGGCTAGAGATGCGAAGAAGGGAAGATGAAGAACTAGAGAAAAAGAAAGAAGAACAGAGAAGAAAGGTAAATTTTCTGGTTTTTCCTGCAAATATATTCTCTCATGATTTTATTTCATTACAGAAAATAATGTTCATATGACTATGTCAAGTAATTTTTGTGGTCCAGGGGAGATAACTATATGTTTTGTTGTGTGGGTATCATTACGTTTTACTGAATAGGGGTTATTATGTTTTCCTGTATGTGATTATATATACTATATTGGTATCATTGTTTTGCTGTATAGGTATTATGTTTTATGGTATAGGTATCATTATATTTTACTATTTAAGTATTGTATTTTACTATGAACAAATATGGTTTATTGTATAGGTTTCATTGTGGTTGACTGTATTGGCAGCAGTATGTTTTACTTTGTTGGAATCATGTTTTACTGTATAGGTTTCATTATGGTTTACTATTTAGGTATTGTATTTTACTGTATATCATTATGTTTTACTGTATAGGTATCATTATGTTTACTATTTAGGTATTGTATTTTACTGTATATGATTATGTTTTACTGTATAGGTATCATTATGGTTTACTGTATGGCAGCAATGTTTTACTCTGTTGTTATCATTATCTTTTGCTGTATAGGTATCATTGTGGTTTACTTTTTATGATTATGTATTACTGTATAGGTATCAGTATGTTGTACTCTATCATGGTTTGGTGTCATTATGTTGTACTGTATGGGAATCAGTATGTATTACTACACTATTGGTATCATTAAGTTTTTCTTTATAGGTGTTTTTACATTGAAACCAAAATCAATTCTGAGAATTACAGTTATCACCATTCAGGGATTATGTTGTTCTAAAAATTTGTCTCTCAATCCATCATTCTGTCCATCTGTTTGTCGATCCTTCATTCTGTCCATACGTCTATACATTGTCCCTAAGCCTATATGTAAATCTATCCAACCGTCATTCTCTCCACTTGTCTGTACATGCTGTCCCTTGTCTATACATTCAGTTCATCTGTCTATAAATGATGTCCCTTTGTATATACATTCTGTTCATCTGTCTGTCCATCCATCATTCTGTCCTATCTGTCTGTCCATCCATCATTCTGTCCTATCTGTCTATAAATTCTGTCCAAACATCATTCCATCCATCTGTCTGTCAGTACATTCTGTCAGTGTTTATCCACCAGTTTGTCTGTCCATCCATCATTCTGTTCATCTGTCTACCTATCCATTCTGTCCAGCCACCAATGTGTACATCTGTCTATCTATTCTGTCAGTCTATCTGTTTGTCTCTCCAACCATCATTCTGCCCATCTATCTATCCAGCCATCATTTTGTCCATTAGTAATGTACACCAATGAAGATAAAGAATGAAACTTTAGGATACGGTTTGGAGCTGTTTTGAAATGTGCACTTTGGGTATAACATTCTCTGTGGAGCCACGGGTTCCTGATTATTTTCTTCAAACTTTCATGGATAGGGGAAATTTTTTCCCTAGGTCATAACTAGGAAACTGTTGAGGTTCACAAATTATAACTGCATATAGGTTAAAAGGACAGGAGAATGTAAAATTATATATAAATGGATTATAGATCCTTTCTTATCTCCAGTTCGTAGAAGATTTTTTGGCAAGTTATCATGACTTGGAAGCTGTTGAGAAACCCAATATGTAATCATATTTAGGTTAGAGGGACATGAGATAATATCACACATATCATAACTTGGAAATTGTTTCAGTTCCCACCTTATAACTTTGTATATATTTAATGGGAGATACCCATATGTTTGTGCATAAAGTACAGGTCCTAGACCATGGAGTGGGGACTTGCATTAGCATATAGTACAGGCCATGGAGTGGGGACTTGCATAAGCATAAAGTACAGGAAATAGAGTGGGGACTTGCATTAGGCTGATAACTAGGAAATTACCTTGATCCAACACTTATGACCATGTGTGCACTAGCTGGACATGAAGCCACAAATACACATTTATAGTATTGAGACATTGATCCCAGGCCATGCACCTAGTGGCATAGAAAATGCAGGGATAGGCAGTGGCATGCCTTTTACATAATTATAATTAATGTTTTATTACAGCCCATTATGTATGATCATAGTTAAACAATCTGAAATCCAGGCATAAATTACCAACAAAAATGGTGTTTTATACCAAATTTTAGGGCAATAGATTGAGATGCATAAACCTAAATTTTTGTCATTTCTTCAGTCAGTCTGTATATCCATTCACACTATCTGTCAGTTCATCAGTCAGTCTGTATATCCATTCACACTATCTGTCAGTTCATCAGTCAGTCTGTATATCCATTCATAATATCTGTCAGTTCATCAGTCAGTTTGTATATCCATTCACACTATCTGTCAGTTCATCAGTCAGTCTGTATATCCATTCACACTATCTGTCAGTTCATCAGTCAGTCTGTATATCCATTCACACTATCTGTCAGTTCATCAGTCAGTCTGTATATCCATTCACACTATCTGTCAGTTCATCAGTCAGCCTGTATATCCATTCACACTATCTGTCAATGCATCAGTCATTCTATATATCCATTTACACTTTCTGTCAGTTTATCAGCATGTTCATTCACATTTCATGAAACCATCAAAGTTCTGTAACACGTATACACAATTTGATGCCATTTGCTATGTGAATTGTATTGTACATGTACATGTGTCTGTTAAAGGTTCCATCTTTTAATGTCAAACTTTTTAAATCTCCAAGATCTGGATAAGAAGCAAGCTCATGAACCATTCAGTATATTCTGATGCATTGCCTCAAATGCCTAGTTGTTCCTTTTACAAGGTTGTTTTTGTCAACTCCATCTTGAATAGAGTTATGGCTCTTGACAAAGTTATGGCCCTTGATATGTGACTTGCAATCTTTAAATGAATTGTTGCTTGCAATCATCCTAGCTCAAGAACCAGTCAACATATTTAGATGCAGTTTGGCTTGAATGTATCTTTGCTAAATTTGCTTTTTATGGGTTTTGTTTCATTCAGGGATTTATGCTTACAGAATCTTGAAACTCTCCTCTTGTATAATGCTTCCTTGATAACTCATCTCCAGAAAACTTGAGAACCCACTTATAACATGGAATCAATCATGGGTAACATTTTTTTCTGGACAATGCAGGAAGAATTGACCCTTATTTATTGAACATGAAAAAAATTGTGATCAAAATGGGTAAACAAAACCCTGATATATTGCTTGGTTTATTGTTGGAAACAGCAATTATTTCCTGTTTAGGGTCCAAAGAATCCAATTATGTTGAGTAGGAACCAATTCTATACACTGAATACTAATTAGTGTTACTTACATTTTCTTTGATTGAACATGTTTTTACAAATGATTTGTTTAGACATATATGGTGATATGGTAATATATGCAGATATGACAAAAACTATGTTTTATTAGCTTTTGTACCATCTATACTTAGGGACCCTTAGAGCAATCACCTATGCCTATCACTGCCATCTCAACTCTGTTCTTCATGGGTTTGGGTCGCTTGCTTTGTCAGTGTCAATATGTCAGAAAGCTTGCTAGTAACTTCCCTTGGGTTGTTGGTCCTTGCATGAGTTTTGCTGTGTTTATGTCCAGGAGTTTTAATGGCAGCATGAACATACAGCCTATATTGCACTGAACCCTAACAAAGACAAAACAACAGCTATTCTTATGTTATGAGTTAAGACTAGATGCAAATGTAATGTGCTGGCAGATCAGAGTCTGTGTTTGTTCTATTAATTACTCCAAAAAAACTGCATATGTTATGTCAATTACTCCAGACAAACTGCACATGTTATGTCAATTACTCCAGACAAACTGCATATGTTATGTCAGTTACTCCTGACAAACTGTATGTTATGTCAATTACTCCAAACTAACTATATATGTTATGTCAATGACTCCAGACAAACTGCATGTTATGTCAGTTACTCCAGACAAACTGTATGTTAGGTCAGTTACTCCAGACAAACTGTATGTGTTATGTCAGTTACTCTAGACAAACTGCATATACTATGTCAGTTACTCCAGACAAACTGCATGTTATGTAAATTACTCTTGACAAATTACTCCAAACTGCATATGTTGTGTCAATTAATCCAGACACACTGCATGTTATGTCAATTACTCCAGACAAACTACATATGTTATGTCAATTACTCCAGACAAACTATATATGTTATGTCAATTACTCCAAGCTGCATATGCTATGTCAATTACTCCAAACTGCATATGTTATGTCAATTACTCCAGACAAACTGCATATTTTATGTCTATTACTCCAGAAAGACTGCATAGATCCAGATTTGCCAGCACATTATGCAACAATAGGTATGGGTTTTACAAACAAGTATATATGGATTTGTCAACAGTTACTGTGCTGACACCCAATTCTTTAATGGCACATTCAGGTCTATACAGATTTGTGTTAATGTTAACTATAATATTGGCAATAAGTATTTGATATTGCAGTCAGAAATGAGCGAAAAAAAGGCCCTGGAGTATGAGAAGTTACAAGAACAGAAATGGAATGGACGTATGAAGAAGTAAGTCTTATATATTTACATACAGTTTCTAATATAATAATTTCATTTTTATCCCTGTCTCCCCCCTTACACCACCTGAAACCAGATAAAGGTAGGGTTGTATAAAGTGCTCCACATGTCTGTTAATTTCATCAAGTCACATTATGTCCCAAAATTTCCACCCAATCACATTTTTCATGGATTTGAATACACTTTGGTATGAGTCTATGAAGTAGACTTAGGTTAACCCTTTAATTACGACTACCACATCTAAGCTTCATGGTAAGTAGCTCCTGAACCCCACTGATGCATATATGCAGTGTCCATAAGCCTTGTTTACAACCTCAGTGTGGCTTATGATGTAGAGCATGGCTTTAAAGATCACTTAATCCAGCTCATGCATTGGAAGGTTTCACATGGCTGTTATGTATTGAATGCACCTGGAATAAGTCTTGATTACTAATGCATTTGACACATACATATTTTGAATACAATTTGAATACATCTTGATTACAAATCCATTTGGCACCTACATATTTAATACACCTTGAATTAGTCTTGATTACTAATACATTTTACACATATGTTGAGTACACCTTGAATTAGTCTTGATCACTAATATATTTGACACATATGTTGAATACACCTTGAGTTAGTCTTGATCACTTATCCATTTTACATATACATTGAGTATACCTTGAATTAGTCTTGATCACTTATCCATTTTACATATATATTGAGTATACATTGAATTAGTCTTGATCACTAATTTATTTGACACACATATTGAATACACATTGAATTAGTCTTAATCACTAATTCATTTGACACATATATTGAGTACACCCTGAACTAGTCTTGATCACTAATATATTTGACACATACATATATTGAATACACCTTGAATTAGTCTGATCACCAATCCATTTTACACATACATATATTGAGTACACCTTGAATTAGTCTTGACCACCAATCCATTTCACACATATGCATATTGACCATACCTAGAATTAGTCTTGAATACTAATCCATTTGACACATTCAGAAACATATTAAGGTCTGAATTGTCAGTACTTACATTAGAATTACAACTTTATGTTGAGTAGTATTCACCAAAATATCTCATGGAATTTTTAAAAAATGCAGTTTGTTCCAATTCAGGAATAAGATTCCAAAGTTATTGAGTCAATTTTTAAAGCTGTGTGAATGGACATTGTTTCCTATTGATGTATAAATTTGACTTATTTTTGACAAATTAATGTAAAGTTCTAAAATTTATAGAATTTGTAAGTGATTAGACTAGTTTTAAAAACTATAGCAATAAAAACCTGATGAGAACTTTAGGCATGAAAACTAATATTGATGTTAACATTCCTATTAGGGCTGTAATTTGGTTCATTTAAGACGCCTTGATTGACTTCAGAATTATTTAGTCCGCTCATTCTTGATGTGATGCCGTGATGCTTATTTTGGGTAAAATGATGTAACATTCAGTGTAGTCACTTTGATGTTACATGACTTGCACAGAACTAAATGAAAGAAAGAAAGATAAAACAAGAAAATGAAGAATGGTTACACCAATGAATATAGGGAATTTTGCAAAACAAAGTTTCTATTCACATGTAATATGCTATTATTAGACCAAAATATTTGTATGAAAAATTATCAGTACATTAAAGAATAATGATGACTTAGTGGTTCTGATGTGATAGGCAGAGATGACAGGTTTTATTTCTTCCACTGTATTTTCATTATTGACTAATAAATTAGTAAAATAATATTTATTGGCCTTCCCCCAGTAGTACATATTCAATTTCAATAATTAATATAATATTTCTATGAAAAATTTATTCTATTGGGTCTCTGTTGCAGAACAAATGAAGCTTGGTTGAACCGACTGGAACGACAAGCTGCAAAGAAGACTTCAGGCACTATATCAAGTAAACCAGGGGTTTGTAAGTACATCTTGTTGTAGTCTTGTAAGTACAGTCTTGTTGTATAATTATTCCAGTTAGAAGGAAATTGAAGAATGCATTGCCCTGCCACTCAAAATGCACATCCATTTGGAAAAGTGAATCTTGATATCAGAATAAACATCTTTGACCAAAACACTTAGGTAAAGTCAGTTGAAAACAAAACACATTAAAATTGTTAGATCCAGTATAAAATTTCCACTGTGACGGCAATTATCTTATTCCTGAACAAGCAGTTGATTTACATTGGCATCTAGCAAGAGAATCAACTAAAAAATCTATTGAGAAACAACTACATTTTGTTTCTCAGTAAGCATAATATATGTCATTTTTGAGGACTAAACCAATGACCAGATTATTATACAGGTAAATACATAAAATTACATCCCTTTTGAACTGTATTGATTGATACTCACCTCAGAATAGGCTCTGGTTACTCTGTAGCTATTCAGTTGGAGTGCACGATTATTTACTTTGCTCCAGGTGAGTGTGATGTACGAGGCAATAGCACACATGCCCTGTTTCTTTGTTAGGAAAATTTGTATTGTTTGTGCAACTGGAGGATTAAATGATTTTCATGTTTTCTGCCAAAACTCACACAATGTGGAATGCAGAGTTATTTATTTTGAGTCCAACCTGGATGAAGGATTTGTACAAAACACAACAGGGAATAAATGCTACATTAAATCATTATTAATCATGTCTATGGTAAATTTTATATACCTTTTAAAACAATACTGTGCATATATTATTTTGTAAGAAATTCTAAAAATACAGTATGAACAGTATGAATATAATGGATGAAATGATTTATTACCACTATTATGAATTCATCCATCTTTTTCCTCATTCATTTTATTGTAAGTTTATACAGTTCCTAACATTTCAGTTTAGCATCAGGACATTATCCTGACCATGCTAGCATTTCATATTGCTTCCATTGTACTTTTATTACAATAAACATTTTGTTTTGACAGTTTTATTTTGTAACAGTAGAACAATATTACTGTGTATGTATGTATGTATGTATATATGTGTGTGTGTGTGTGTGTGTGTGTGTGTGTGTGTGTGTGTGTGTGTGTGTGTGTGTGTGTGTGTGTGTGTAACTATACGTTGAGTCCAACTGTAAACAATATGGATTTTGATCTACAGTTGTATGCTGTGTGTCTAGATTAAGGTATATGTTGAATGTTCAAATGATTACTCCTAATAAACTGCACAGACCAAGATCTGCTTGCACATTATGTAAAGACAGTTCTGGGTTTGTGCAATTTGCCATTGGAGTTGACCTTTAAGTGAATGTACATTGTATTTTTCAGAAGTGTATCTATTAGTCTGTAACACCATGCTGTCCTTTCTGGTAGAAGCTATATCCAGAAGCACCTAATAATGAAGTGTGTTATAAAGGGGGAGAGCTGTATGTGATCATCAGCATTTGATTTTAAAGCAAAGAATACAATTTTGACTTGCAGTTTGTTTTTTCAACTGTGCCTACAGTTATCTCAAGATTAATAATACATTTTGGGTTGCAAAATGGCCATAACTCCATCAAAATGTTGTTGCAGGTTTTATTGAAAATGCAACTGCTGTGTGTAGCACCTGCAACAACAATAAGAATACAAAAAATGCTTGTTTAAATAGTGTAAATGTCTATAACCAAGTGGTTTTGAGCATTGATCCAAGGTGGTTGACTTCCGAGTGTTAGAGCTCACATGGAGGCGAATTGTCATCGCAAGCCTTATTAAAACAAAATAGTTCCAGATCCTTAAAAACAACACCACCAAAATAACATTCAAAAATAAAATCAACCTTTTACTTTCATAGATCTCCATTGTTGCAGGTAAATATAAAACAATGAAGTCACATGCGTTAAGTAGCATATGAGTTTAAATAATAAAGAGAAGGAACTGTATACTTCATTCATGAAGTCCATACTTGATCTGCTTGGTACTCTTTTTGAAGTAGATCTACTCAATACTCATTGTGAATTAAATCTACTCAATACTCATTGTGAATTAGATCTACTCAATACTCTTTGTGAATTAGATCTACTCAATACTCTTTGTGAAATATTTTCTACTCAATACTCATTGTGAATTAGATCTACTCAATATGCTTTTTGAATTAGATCTACTCAATACTCATTGTGAATTAGATCTACTTTACTCTTTGTGAATTAGATCTACTCAATAGTCTTTGTGAATTAGATCTACTCAATACTCATTGTGAATTAGATCTACTCAGTACCCTTTGTGAATTAGATCTACTCAATACTCATTGTGAATTATTTCTACTCAATACTCATTGTGAATTAGATCTACTCAATACTCTTTGCGAATTATTTCTACTCAATACTCATTGTGAATTAGATCTACTCAATACTCTTTGCGAATTAGATTTTTTCAATATGCTTTGTGAATTAGATCTATTCAATACTCATTGTGAATTAGATCTACTCATTGCTCAATGTGAATTAGATTTACTTAGTACTCTTTGTGAATTATAGCTACTAGATATTCTTTGTGAATTAGATCTGCTCACTACTCATTTGGAATGAGATCAACTCAGTGCTCATTGTAAATTAAATCTACTCAGTACTAATTGTGAATTAGGTCTGTACTCATTACTACTCAGATCTACTCAGTACTGAGTGTGAATGAGATCTACTCAGTACTCAGATCTACTCAGTACTTATTGTGAATTAGATCAACTCAATACTCATTGTGAATTAGAACTACTTAGTACTCATTGTGGATTAGATATACTTAATACTAATTGTGAATTAGATCAACTCAATGCTCATTGTGAATGAGATGTACTAAGTGCTCATTGTGAATTTGATCTACTCAGTACTCATTGTGAATTAGATCTGCTCAGTAGTTATTGTGAATTATATCTACTCAGTAATCGTTGTGAATCAATAACAGTCAATATCATTTTTAGCTTTCTGTCAACACTTTGTAAATGCTCTGAAGGCTTCATATCTGATTAGATTTTGATCAGATTTGGTATGTAAGCTTTTATCATTAGGAAGAGCTTTGTTATGAGTAACATCCACAAAAATTGAAGAGATGATTTGCATCTAATTGACTGTACTGGTGAACACACAATAAGCTGTTCTTTTAATACGATCTTGAGTAGACATGGCATTTAGGTTTATTTCATCCAGACTTTGGATAACATACACATGCATTAGTTAGGTGATCTTGTGAATATTCTAAAGGGGCCATTTCTTATAAGATTTGGCATGTAAGCTTATATCATAAGAACATAGGATAAATTGAAATAAAAGGCGCATTCCTGCATATTAACCAAGTGTTCTGGCATCTGAGCTTGTAACACTCAAGAGACCATATTTCTGATCAGACTTTGTACTGGTGTAACTTGTATTAAGATCTCAGATGAATCTGATCATGAGTGACATCCATACATATTAGTGAAATGGTCTTCATCTGATTGGCTGAGCTATAATTCTAGAGGCTGATTTGGATTAGATTTGGTATGTAAGCATATATCATCAAGACCTGAGATACGTTTGATCACTGAGGTGATTTAGCATTGGCTCTCTGACAGTTTGGAGTATTAAGGACATCCTTGCTTATTAACAAGGAGATCTTGCATTTGATCGGCTGAATATATCAAAACTTGGGAGGTGATTTCTGAACACAACTGGCATGTAAGCTTGTATGATCAAAATCACAGAAGAGTTTAGTTATTAGTTACATTCATGTATAATAATGAGGTGTTCTTGCATCTAATTGACTGAACATGTGAACACTCATTACTGCTTTAACAGACTTTGATCAGCTTTTTGTCTGGGCTTGTACAATCATCATGATACTACATGATTTTAATTGGAATTGAAACCCATTCGTATTTGTGAAATGACCCAAGCTGACCATATGGAGGGAAATAACCATGCATTCTTCTAGTTATAAGTCTGGTACCTTAACCCACTGAGTGACTACAGCACCCATGGGTGAGGATCTCAATGAATTCTAAGTTATAACTTGGGGTGTGTGGTGGGCATAGGGGTTATGACAAAACCAAAGTATCACTGTTAACTGCACAGATTAAATCTTCCTTTAGAGTGAAGCATGAGGTACAGAACAATTTGTAGGTTATGACTTGGGCAATGAGAGCTCCAGGGGCCGATATTAATGTACATGTAAATAAGTTTTCTTTTATATGCAGAGAAATTGATCTGGTATATATGGTCTAGGAAAAAAGATATGTGACACCAGTAGTAGCAATTATGTAGCAATTATATAATCTAGCATTTCTTTCCCATCTTCATGAATATATGTGAATTTGCATTCACAACCTGGCATTTAGCAACTACACTGGTAAGCATTAACAGAAAATCCTCTTTTTATCAAACCATCCTATTTATATAGGAAGTGAAACTAATCTGAATATCGGCCTTAATGGATGTATGGCTGTATAGACAGGCATGCACATGAATGATAAAGTAGTCACTGTTGATCTGCTGCCAATCAGTCTGCACAAGTTTTAAGATTTTTTTCTTGAAGTACTGTGTTATAGTTTCTGTATGTCATGGACAGCGGTGCTATGTGATATAAAGACAGTTTGCATGTGTGTGTGTGTGTGTGTGTGTGTGTGTGTGAGAGAGAGAGAGAGAACATGTATGTAGATATATTTTACTGGGTTGCATCATGAGTCTCTTATTTCTTTCAGCAGCTGGATCATCAGATAGGGACTTGAGATTGGCCCCATCCACTAGTCAGTCTGCTCACATGACAGAGGCTGGTGCCATTGCAGATAACAACACTCTGACTCTTGGACAACAGATAAAACTGAAACAATTACAGGATGTGTGTCCACATATTCCAAAGGAGAGTTTGTTAGAAATACTGCACCAAACAGAGTTTGATGTAGAAGAAGCTATTAAGCTTTTGGTAGAATGAAAATTATCAAGGAAGCTTTTTATAAGATTGTGTCTTGGACCTGATATCATAACATTTCTTAGTGATGATTTTACAATGTGATGATGACAGACCTCCATTCTAACATACAAATGAATTTTTTGAAGAAACAACCAGTTTGTTCATAATATCCCATCTTAAGTTCATATTGTGTACATAGAAACAGTTCTAGATTATCCCATCTTAAGTTGGGGTGTAAATGGGATGTTTCTCATAAAGCTTTTGGTTTGTGATTGTCTTGAGAATAGTTCAGCATATTTATAAAATTCTTTTCCTGAAAGATCAAAAAAATGTTTTTTTTTCTCCATTGTGTTCAAATGTTAGTGGCAAAGCACCTTTGAATGCTTCTGGTCTGGATACAAGGAAGCTTTTTATAAGATTGTGTCTTGACATGAGATCACTACTATATCTTAGTGATGATTTTACAATGTGAAGGTGACAGATTTCTACTGTGACCTATCAACAATGCACACAGTTACCAAAATAAACGGTGCTTGAATAGGAGTATCATAACAGAGTTCAACTATGCACCCTTCTGACCAATTTTAAACTGTGCTTGAATAGGTCTATCAAATGTATTATGTGTTGAAAGAAAACAACATAAAGCTTTGAGGAATATCTTTTATTACCTTTCTAAAACTTTATTTTTCTACAAATATATATGTCACCACAATGGTGGTCTAGTGGTTATAGCATCCACTCCCAGATGCGGAGGTTGTAATTTGAATCCCGGCCGAGTCATACCAGAGACTTCTAAAAATGGTACTAAGAGCTGCCTTACTAGGCACTCAGCATTAAGAGGTTAGTGTTACGACTGGTCAGCCTGGTGTCAGGATAATGTGACTGGGTGGGACATGATGCAACATGTCTGTGGCATGATGCTCCAGTGATAGACATCACTTTAAACTGTCACACTGCAGACATCATAGCAATATGACTGAAAAATTGTGAAAGCTACTTTAAAAATCTAAATTGCACTCACACACAAATTTATATGCACTAACCCCTTGAAGTAAAAAATACATTTTATTTTCATAAACAAAAATTACTACATTTGATGTTTATTCCCCCACCCAACAACAGACTTTGATAAAATTTCAAATCAATCCTGCTCTACCACAGGACATAATTCTACTTCTTGCTATGCTTGTCTTCCATCCTTAATGCCATTTATGTAACAAAACAAGGATTTCAAACCAGTCAGTTTATTAATTTTGATCAGTATGTTCATTTTGTTTATTGGCATACATTTCATGTTGTTCAAGGGGCTTGAAAACATTTTTGCCATAATATGCATTCTCTTTATAGCATAAAAAAAACAAAGTTTTTGACATAATTTAAGTTCTGATTCTGATTAAAATGTTACAGTAATAATTAATATGGGTCAGTATATTGTAAATTAATGAAAAAGAAAAAGTTGTTTATCTTATAGTTTATTGTAAAGACTTTAAAATTAAAATCAAGTAGCAATTTTAGTTTTCTTCATAAAATCACTATCTGGTGACCACTGATGACATACACTATGATTTTTAATTTTTACACACGACAGGATCTCAGCAGGTTGTGGTCTAGATTTCCCCATGAATCACTTTGTGTTTTGTAAAGAATGGAGAACGTTCTTTCTGTATCAGCATCAGACACTTTTAATGTCAGGACAACTATGCTCATCCTACAAAGAACTTCTAGCTTCAGTTTTCTTGTTGCTGGGTTTGTACTGTTGATGACTGCTTTCCAGTACTCTCCACATAAAGAAAGTGCCTGACATGAAGAAAGTGCCTGACATGAAGAAAGTGCCTGACAGAAGATGTATTTCTGAGTTCCGAGGTTCATCTTCATGAGCTTTTTTCTTTTCATTAAAAGATCCAAAAGAGAAAGAAAACATAATAAAGATTTATTTCAACTTTAAATAAAAATGGAAAAATATATTATGTATTTATGTCTTCATGAATACTTTATTCTAAAATTAATTGTAATATGTTGTTAACTGATATTTTTTATTTGTGGATTGATTTTAATTTATATGCATAAAAATTTCAAAAGTTGATGAAATATCACAGATGCATACTTTTGAAACGCACAAGGCAAACTCAGGACCTGTACTGCTTGCCTGCTCACACTTAAATTGTGATACTCAGGAGTTCTTAAATTTGTTATATTTCTTAGCCAGTGGCGTCTTAGTTTTGGAAAAATGGGCACCTTTCAGAATTTTGCATTGAACTGAATTGAATCTTTAAGAAATTGCCTTAAATGTTTCTGATATATAATAGATAATTCTTAAGAAAGCTTAAGAGGGATAGGAAGAACTTGACTATTAAAGGAAAGTAAAAGATAAAAGGAAAATTATTAATGCATCAATGCAAGAAGAATTGCCCTGCTAATTAATGTAACAAATTTATGCCAATATGGTGCATTTGTAGGACAAAGTCCTTGTCAAACCGCATGCAATAACTTAAGCCCAGGCTTCTTAATGCAAACTTTTATATTAGATTTGGCTTCAGTGCATTAAGTCCTTCATTAGTTATTGAGTACGAAATTTATGTTTCTTGGGATGGGACAAAATAGGACAAGACACGATGCAACTGGGTAACACTATATCATATGCCTTCTCCGCATGTAAATATTCAAAGTATAATAACGGGGAAAAAAAAGCTGAATCAGGCTGGATATGAGAGGTAGCAATTAAAGAAGGATGCTTTTAAATGTTACATTGATATTTGACCACCTTGTAATTACTTTCAAATGAATATTAAATTGTCAAAAAGCTGATATTTAATGAGATCTTTTTCATTGTCATGGATATCACGTATTGCTGTTTTGATCACTATGCTTAATTTTCAATAAGGGTATCTTGTACATTATTCAGGAAAACCCCAGAATTTTTACCTCCTCCTGACTTCAGTTCTAATGTTCATCAATAATTACCAATACACAGTAAGGGTGTTAGCAGTCTAAAAATAGATGGCTCATCGTCAATAATATTAATGGCTCATGAACATGATTTCCAAGGTAACGATCATCAAACCAGATTAAATTAAGTGATAGTGCCGACAGTGTTATACTTTTGGACCTTAACTAAAATTAAAGATACAGTAAAAATTGTTTATTATATTCTTGGATATATTTTCTCAGAACATTTGACTTGTTTTCCTTGACCAAATTCACAATTATTTTGTATTCCAAAAGCATTGTTATAATATTCACTTGTTATGACAGTTAATTGGTTATAGTGTTGGATTAGTTTTATTTCAGTTATATCATGTTGATCACCTGATGCTCTGAAGTCAGATAAACAATGGCAGTCATTTAGAAAACAAAGTCGTAACAAAAGTGTGATAATCATGTCAGTCATAATCAGTAAATAACAAAAACCAAACAAAGGTGCCAGTTGACAGTGGTGTGATAATCACACATCATTCATAATTGGTACATTAGAATGACAGGTTGCTAGTTCAATACACTTAAAGCATGATAAAAAATATTTGTTTTGTACTGTTTTGACTAAATAATTTTGGAATATCCTTTAAAAATCATTTTCTACCTGTAAGTTGTTGACTAATTGATTGTAGCTTTGAATAAATCTCTCACATTCATTTTGAATTTTGCCTGTTGTGAAAACAGGTGAAAATCACCTTTCAGAACAAGAAAAAAATCTCTTTAGACTCAAAGCTGTGGACAAAATATATGTTGAATACAAGTCAAAGTACAACCAACTATAATCCAAAGACACATTGTAAAACTTTAGTCCCAATAATTTAGCACAAAATAAAATGTATTGCCAGCCATCAAATGTATGTCATGCAGGCACAGTGTTTCCAAAGATTGTATTGCACATGTACATATATGTTGATTCATCATATAGCTTGAGCATAATTATTTTTTTTTGCAATTTTGTTTATGTACTGTTTCAAACAATTAGCTGGCTAGTTGACAGTGACAGATGGAGACTAGTTGCTGAAAAATACTGGCATAGATGCATTAAAATGAGTGGACAAATTAGTGTCATCTCATTGACAATTTGATATCATCTTTCAGAACCACTCTCCGACAGGTGACATTTAAGGTGGTCAATCCTAACTGTTGCACAAAGTGGACATTTTGCAAGCATCTATTTGACTGGTAAATCACAATTTGTTTCAGAGCTACTTTATAAAAGCTGGTTGTATGTATTATACAAAAAATGTTTCATTATATAGTAATCCACCAAGTGGATATCATTCACCATTTATATTTGTGAAAAGAACTTGCAGTGTCATCCTTGCCCATTCACACTAGCATTTTTTCTGTTCAGATTTTTGTACAAGTCAGATTCTTAAACATTAATTCTTGATCAGCTGTGTGGCATTGATGGATGCATCCCGATTAATGCGCCATATTTCCATCTGAAGGAGATCACTGTTGTCATTAGTGTTCAGGAATATATTTCTATTTCTAATTTTTTTGTAGTCTAGTTGCACTAATCACATTGAAAATCATAATTCATTGAATTCACTATTACTTTACAGTGAACCAATTTTCATGAATTTTCAAGTTTTTTACCATGAATTTAAAGACCATATTAACTTTTTTCCTCTGCTAGGATAGGTCTCCCATTAAAATTTTTATAATTGTCAAAGAAGAAATCATTTTTGACAAAACCATGAAAATTGATGCCCATAACAATGCATTAATGTACAGCAAAACTGACACTTGGATAAACATATTTTGAATAGCTATGTAATAAATTGCTTAATTCCTTCTAAAGTATTTCAAATAGTACATTACATTGTGGCACTAAAGTTTGGATGGTGGTTTTTGTGTGTCTTAAATGGATATTTTTATCTTGAGGCAGAATCACTTTGGTTCTGTGTGTAACTCAGTGGTCAACTTAGTGGGTTGGCAATATACTGGGAATTCTATCTTCATGG
The DNA here is from genome assembly GCA_016746295.1 of Potamilus streckersoni. Lineage (NCBI taxonomy): Eukaryota > Metazoa > Mollusca > Bivalvia > Unionida > Unionidae > Potamilus > Potamilus streckersoni. The sequence continues at coordinate 1,108,914 of JAEAOA010000213.1, forward strand.
CTGTAAATTTTAGTGATTTATGAAAATTCAAAATTTTCCTGAAACTAAGAATTTTGAGAATTAGGAATGAGGTCCTGTTGTTTTGACCAATGTATCTTTGTAGGGGTGATTCATCATTTTAAGCAACTATGAAATAAACAAAAATTGGTTCTCCTAACAAATAGTGACTTCATACTGTGATTTTGAGTGTTTAATCTTGCAGCTAGCCCAATTTTCCATCATTACAACTAATATTAAATCCCTGAAAAACATGAGTGTTTCATTATGGCACTAGTCTCATTGTCACCAGTGCTGCTAATATTAAATCCCTGACAAACATGAGTGTTTCATTTTGACACTAGTCCCATTTTCACCAGTGCAGCTAATATTAAAGCCTTGACAAACATGATTGTTTAATTTGACACTACTCCCATTTTCACATGTCCTGATAATCTTAAAGCCCTGAGAAACATGAGTTTAATTTGGACACTAGTCCCATTTTCCACATTACAGCTAATCTTAAAGCCCTGACAAACATGTGTTTAAATTGACACTAGTCCCATTTTCCACAGTACAGCTAATCTTAAAGCCCTGACAAACATGTGTTTAAATTGACACTAGTCCCATTTTCCACAGTACAGCTAATCTTAAAGCCCTGATTTATAAACATGATAAATTCTCATTTTCTACCAGTATAGATAATATTTTAATCCCGACAAACTTGAGCGTTTAATTCTGTCACCACTCCCATTTTGTACCAATGCATATTAAAACCCTGACAAATATGAGTGTTTAATTTTGCCACTAGACCCCATTTTTCACCAGGAGAGCTAATATTAAAATCCGTACAAACACAAGTGCTATACAGTATTTACCGTAGATAAAATATGGTTTTAATAAGTGTTCTCACTGTCGTGTCTTAAGCTATGCAACAAGAAAGAACAATAGCCAACATACTAATTGAAACTAAAAAATTATTTCCCTAAAATACAAAGTCAAGAAATTAAAAAAACACTTGATTTGAATAAATTACTAAAATCCTGAAAGTTCTATCAATTCCAATAGTTATTAGTAATCTGAACAAGTTTCAGAAGTATTCTAAATGATGTCTCTATTATACAGATGTACCAACAATACAGAAGAATCACAATGTTATAAACTCAAATGTTTTTAAATGAATTCTCTGTAATCCCAATACAGCTTTAAATCCAAATGTCTTTGAATGAATGTTAGAGCACACTAATTCCAATGAATGATTTAAAATTAAATAGATGAATCAATCCTCTCAGTTACTCTTAGAAGACCAATAATGCTATAAAGGATGAATGATTCTGTGTAATAATTCTTTTATATACCTAACTAGCTGTCTGGAAACTAAAATACCACCAGACACCACATTGTTACCTCAAGCTAGCTTTATAATTAGTAAGCATTCCATTATAAATCTGGTGAAGGTATGGGTGACTGACAAATACCAACCAGTCATTATATGGAATTATTCTCTCTCTGAAACAGGCACATTGATTAACAGAACTGACCATAAAAGAGCTATTATGGAGTTTTTATTGGGAGTATGAGAGTGTCTGGAAGGCGCTGTAATTAAATAGATGGTGGTGGTAATAAAGACCAAGTGTTTTCTGTGGACCAGTTCAATTAAATATTTATGGGCGGCGGAGTTGCAGAAAAAATGCTATTCCATACATTTCATCTTGGAATATTTTTTAATCAGAGATTCTAATATTTGTAAAATTATGTTTTGCATAAAAAGTATATTTTGGAGTTGGATTGACATTTTTTATTACAGTTATTATCTAGTCTAAATGTAATTTCTGATGTCATATGTAATATACATCATTGTTTATATGTAATATTTATGTTCATTTTACAGTCTGATTGCTACGATTTGGAATGAGTTCATGTGTAATGTTTAGAAACATCTAATGTGCACACATTTTGTTTTGTTTTATTACATACCCATTTAATCATACAGGTTTTTCTGACAATTGATACAGCTGTTCAGTCCATATGTCTGTATCACACACATAGATTCAAGTTACTTAGGTGCCTTCTTTTACATCAGTGTGTAGGTACTTTTAAATGTGGTGAATCAAACATTTTAGATCTCAATTGTTTTGAATTTAATGTATATATTAAAGTTCAAGATATTTTGAAAGAAATATTAAGACTGTAAAAAATGGGTATGTAATAAACAAAATCGCTTTCATGTTTTGTCAGGTGAAAGAACTCATTTGATACGACATATGAATGTCTCTGTGGCCTTCATATATCCTGAGACAGTATCAAACTTGTTCTTTCTGCAGACTTGGAACAAAATATGTATGCAGTTTTGCATCTGTATTGAAGGTGCTGTTTCACTTTTCTTATGATAGATAGGGCATTGTAATTTATAATTTTCTTTTATTTCTAATTTTATATACAGGGTATGTGATAAATTATTTAAGGCAAGATTTACTTATTTCTTGCCATTTTGATGTACATCTGTTGGATTTCAAATAAGCTTCCATTTCATACATGTATTTATAAAAGAAGTTTTGATCATATCTTCCATTTGACTTGGTAAAAAAAATTTAACATTCAGGTTAACCTAGGGTGTGGATGGAAACATGCAGTTGCCAAAGTGATCACTGAGTCAAACTTATGTTAAGTAAAGCCTGACAGTAATGACAAGATTAATTAAATAACTTGTGATCTGGAAATTGTTTGAAATTCTGTTTTTCACATGACTACTAAACAACTATGATATATATTTTCCTTCCAACTGCTAACAACACAGAACCTAATCTGCCATTGCATACTGTGCCAGCTAGTTAGATTTTGTGCAGTTTGTTCTAATGGTTACAAATTGAATAGAGCAAGAGCTGTAATGATATCTGTATTTTGTGCATTTTACATGTGGCTATATATGGTAGTCATGTGATGAATACCTGTTATAAAACATTGTTGATGGAGTTTTAGATAATAATATATGTAATATGTATGTAGGTAAATATATACAATTTATGCACCAGTGAACCATGTAAATAAAAATAAAATACAAAACTTGTTAAAATCATTTTATTTAGTTTGACTATTGTGGGTTAAAGATGAACCCAATTCTTTAAATGTGCTTCTCTCTCTCTCTCTCTCTCTCTCTCTCTCTCTCTCTCTCTCTCTCTCTCTCTCTCTCTCTCTCTCTCTCTCTCTCCTTTTTTGTGATGCTGCTATTAGCTATTGACAATGCAAGGAAGACAAAAAGGTGGTTTCTTAGTAATACTAAAATATTCATAAAACTGTCCACCATGATTAAATTGCAATGAAGAGGTTTGAAATACATATTTACCTACAGAAAAAAATGAACAATTTCCATTATCATACATACTTCTATCAAGCTGTATTATTTAACCACCCAATCCAACACAGGGAAATTTGGAACCCCTACCAAATTTAAAAATAAAACAGATCCAGGAAAAACAATTTCACAAAAGTTAGTAATTATATTCATCAGTTCATAATTCAGGATTTCTTTACTAACATGGCTGCCACACTGGCATGTAATAGTCTATGTTTTCAGACAAAAGTGGAGATGCAAATCACCGTTTTAAATAAGCTCTGAATAATTCCGTAAATTTTCTGTGACTTTGAAAGTTACATCCTTTGAACCCATCAGAATTAAGAGTTACACCCATTACCTTTTTTATTTTGTTCAATTATTTTTGAAATGTTAATACTAGATGTTGAAAATATAGGATGCAGAGACATCACAGTTGTTCCTTCTATGTATGTGTAGTCAAGGAATTTTACTCCTTCACTGAAAATGGATTTTTCCAGGAACCCAAAGAAAAGGCAGTGGCCAGGCAGACTGTTTACATTGAAAATTACATTTTGGTTTGAAAATAGCAAGTGAGCTATAAACTGCATGATGTGGGTTGCAGAGAGATAGACAAACACTATAGTCAAACAGGTCAAAGTTTTTTCAAGGGTCTATAGGCAAGAAAGTTCCAATATAAAAGTACTTTGCTTTATACTGGTGTTTAAAATCTACATCATATATATTGCATAAAGTGAACACAGGTCTATGAATTGATCCAGATAAGGAAAACAATTTAATTTTAAAGGAAATCGGTTTTAATTATGTCAAATCTATCCCAACGGTCAACTCTACTCAGTGGTCACCTGTTTGCAATGACCATTCTATCCTACCCCCTATGTTCTGTATGTAATGGTCACATGCCTTCCATTGTCAGAAGCCAGATGTTTTCTAAACTATGATTTCTCCCTGCCTTAAGATATCAATAGCATGTATCAACAGCAGTGACCACTCAGTCTATTGCTTGTAGTCACTGTACTCATTCAAGTTGATGTAACTCCATGGTGGCACTGTCAAATTTGAAATTGAGGTAGTTTTTGTTGTTAGGGTTGAAATGTTTTAGCAGTTCATTTCCTGGATGGTGGGAGAAGTAGTTACCACAAAAGAAATGCAAGTCACCTTTTGTGTTAATGTAACATTTAAAGTAATATATCGTTATTTATTTGCTGTGAATTAAAGCTATCTCTCAAGAAAAATAGTTCATCTTTAAAAAGAGGTAAGAGTTCCACCCTTTTCATAAGGACTGGGCGACATTAAGTATTTCAAACATCTCTCTTAATGCAGGCAAAGTTTCAGTTCAAGGGTAAATACAAATACCCATATATGGCCCTTGATGTTAAGTTTATCATAGACTTCTTGAATAAGTTAACTTGTTTTCTGTTCTGATCTTGGCCTGTTGAGCAACTAACTACTCCAGATATTGTTTTTAAAGTATGAAAAAACTGAAATTAGTGTACATTTTAAGTCGGTGACAATTTTCTTTATAAGATAGACTAAAGTAAGCAGAATACAATGTAATTATGATTTTGTTGGACAGTATAGAAAACAAATTCAATAATGTAATAATATTAATAATAGAAATATTAATACTAACAAACACATTTAGTGCATAGTATTTATTAAAAAATCAATTTTAAAAGGTGAACCTGTGTAAAGCAGTCACCTGTGCATAACAGCCAGTTCTGCCTTTTCCTATGAGTGGTTGCATGTGACAGATTTGACTGTATATGCCTATTCTGTTCCTATAAGCATGTTTTCATATCACTGTGATGGATACTGTTTTGATATGTACATATTCCTTTAAAAGTATTATACCAATCATTTCATGTTGAATTGAAAGACTGCTAAATCATATATATATATATATATATATATATATATATATATATATATAAGCACAAGAGTAGATGTGTAGATAATCATACATGAATGTATATATGAAATTAATGAAACTTTGTTTTAGATAGTAGCAAAGGACTCTGTTCAATGTTGCAGATTTTATAAATGTTCAATAGTTGCACATTTTATGTCACATGAATATGAATTCGAAATGTTTTAGATAGTAGCAAAGGACTCTGTTCAATGTTGCAGATTTTATAAATGTTCAATAGTTGCACATTTTATGTCACATGAATATGAATTCGAAATGTATAACTGCAGAAACTTTATCTACTCATGGACACACAGTATGTGATATTAACAAGATTCTTAATACATTTAATCGACCATACCATATATACTCAATTATAAGTCCAGTCTGAATGCACAGACCACATTTGCTAATGCATAAATCACCAGCAGACTTAGATCTGTGCAGTTTATAAAGAGATATCATTATAACAAACAACACAGACCATTACTGCCAGTGCATTATGCAGCAACAGATCAGGGTCGGTGTTGTTTGGAATTGGAATTGGCTTGTGAGTATATATGGTAATAATGCAAACAAACTTTTAAATCAGATGATAAACAAAAACAGAAAAGCTATATAATACACTACACTAAAACATTAAGGTGTAAATGATTACATGAACATTTGTCTTAATTTTCTTTGCATTTGTATCAAATGCAGAATTCTGATGACATTACACCATTTCAAATGTCCATTTTGAATATATGTAAATGCAAATTAATCTGGTCATTCACATTGATATCATCAATATCATAGTGAGAAATGGACACTATAGCTTGAGGTATCAGCACATCAACAGTACTGGATAAATCCTAAAACTGTCTAATGATCACAGTTAAAGATTTATACGAATCTGCATTACTAATATAATTTTGTCTCCATATTCTGCATATAATGAGGGTAAAGTTACATAAAATTTACATGTCCCAAACTGCATGAACAATTATTTTCAAGACTTGTTTTAAGGGACTTGTAGCATTTATTATCAACAGTCGTCTTTTCACCATCTAATACGTTATGGCAAGGCATCTGGTTCTGATTTAGTAAGTGACATGTGGTGTGCTGGCTGATCACCAAATATACTTCTGATACCCAGATCTTGTGCTGTACTTGGAGAAACTACTGAGCCCTGCACATTTCCAGTACCATTTCCTGGTGGTAATGACATTACAACAATCTTCTGTCCTGAATTACCCACTGAAGATGAATTAGATGATGAAGAACCTGATAAAACTTTGACCACAGTTGGATTAGGGCCTCCTGTCATTGAATTCAATGTGATTGACTGACCAACTGGTGTTGTGGGGTGGGGCTGCGATGACATGATGACAATTTTTTGCTGGTTAGTGCTGCCACCTGGTATTGGTGTGCTTGGTGTGCGTGAAATACTCATTCCACCTGGGGGAAAGCGGGTAGTGGATGGTGTCCCTGGTAATGTGGGTGATGGGCCTGACTGGATGACAAATTGGGTCTTTGGTTGCTGAAAAGAGAGGAATGCCATGAGTAAAGGGCACCTAGTTATGACAGCACTTTATTATTGCATAGTAACAATTACTTAGATGTTAATCAAATTATTCAAGCTTGCATTAAGATAATTTTTATGGGAATTCTACAAAGTACTTTGAAACTGCGTTTGAGAAAGTTTGAAAGAGTACCATCTTCTCATCCTCCATTCCTCACCACCCCACCATATATGCTTCGTTTCTCAGCAACAAATAAAATAAGAAGCTTTCTGAAAGCCACACTTGTCCAAGATTAAAAGTCTGACAACAAAATTACTCTTTAATCTTCTTCTCAAATGCAGTTTAATTATTAAGTGAAATTTAGTGAAGTTTTGTTCACCTCCTATGTTGACAAGACAAACAAAACTATGACGATGGACGCTTTTATCTTGGTAAATAAATAAATACATGAAAAAAACAAAAGCTATTTTAATGGCTCTAATTAGAACTGAGATGTTGACCAAGAAGATGTGCATTGTGTTATGAAAAAATCCTCCATCATGCCCTCAATCAAATACTTACACCCCCCTCTGGTGGGATTTTCATGTCCCACACCAATGCATATAATGGAGTCTATTACTTTTAGTAAAGTTTGGGAAAGATACCCATACAAAGTCTACAACAAATGTTGATATTACAAAAAATGTTTAGCATCTGGCAATAACAGCTTTGGGTAATGGGAGAAATGTGAGCCAATCAGATGAAGGTACCCATATAGTCATTTTACACAGCTACTTGAACTGTTTAATTTTTGCATTAACAATGCCCCTTCAATTATCCATGTTTTTCATAAGTCAATAATTCAGACAAAGAAACCTGCTTTGTGCCAAAAAGAATTATTGTTCAAATGAACCCTACAAAATATGTATGTTAAAATATTCTGTTTAGCTTGTTGGATGATTTTTAAGTGGTATTCAATTTGAAAATGTACTGCAAGGGTAAATAATTCCTATTTTAAAAAAAAGTTAAGTTTGAGAACCAAATGATAGATGTAAAATAAAATATTCAGGCTATCCATACAAAATTATTATTAAAGCAAGACAGCCTTGGCATGCATGCCAAACCAACCATCCAAAATATTCCAGTAAAATATGTGACCTTGACTCCAAAGTCAAGAGGTTAAGCAAACATGTCACAGAATAATTGTGTTTGCTTTATGATGACACATCCAGAGTATAAAGAAAGGCCAACAGGAGATTTAGGAAATCTAAACAAATTGAATGAAATATTTTCTCCATGGTGGCATCAAGACTCATTCTATAATGCAGCACCATAAATCCCCCACTTTCTGCCTTTGTTTTATGAAATTGCATAATTTGTGTAAGAACTAAAGTAAAGTTGAGGATTTAATGATAGTTTACCACTGGAAACATTGATTTTCCTACTTCTGGTAATTTATCATCAGTAAAACTGAATTACAATAGAAAACCCATCTCAAAGTTTGTATCCCCTAAATCATGTTTTACAAAAGTGTAAAAAGAAAAATAAATTATAGTTACCTGTGGTAACTGAATTGTTGGTCTTGGAGTTGGCTGACTTGGAGTTACACTAGCTGCTGATGATGACTGCCTTTCCTTTAATACAGCTGAATGGATGGTGGGCCCGAGATATCCATACTCTGCAATGTATTCTTCAACAGTCTCGTTAGCAGATCGCAGACTCTTTAGTACTGGAGGCAAGTATTTCTGTATCAAAAAGTATAAATTCCAACAGACAAATGTACTAAGCAACTGTTTAAAATTCTCATTCATTATCACTTGCTATTCTTCACTATTAATTAAACTCTACAGAAGTGAGTAATGTTATGTTAAACTCTATATAAAATAAGTAGCATTATGTTAAACTCTATAGAGAAATGTTAGCATTATGTTAAACTCTAGAAAAATATAAGTACCGTTTTGTTAAACTCTACAGAAATGAAAGCAACTTTATGTTAAACTCTATGGAAATTTAAATTATAGCATTATGTTAAAATCTTTGGAAATGTATGTAGCATTATGGTAAAATCTATAACAAGAGGCCCAAGCAGGACCATTACTAAAGCATCCATAACTTAACAGCTGAGCATTTCACTAAGCAGGTTTACATGCTCTTGTAAAAACACTATGTAAAATATCTCCCATACTTTACATCATTTTTTTATATATATATATATATATATATATATATATATATATATATATATATATATATATATATATATATATATATATATCTATGTATGTATGTATGTGTGTGTGTGTGTGTGTGTGTGTGTGTGTGTATGTATGCATGCATGCATGCATGCATGTATGTATGTATGTATGTATGTATGTATGTATGTATGTATGTATGTATGTATGTATGTATGTATGTATGTATGTATGTATGTATGTATGTATTCTTGATAAAAAGATTCTTAATATAAAATCATAATTATTAAGCAGTGTCTTGCTCATGACCAAAGTTATGCAAAATCTGATGATAAATACCATTTATAATGTTTCATAGAATCCACATAAGAAATGGTGGCTCAAGATCTTGAAAGGTAACAAGATCAATCAGATGCAATGCATCTCACTAATATGAGCAGATCTCACTTATAACAGAATGCATCTATAACAAAATTACTTATATTTACCAAGGTGGAGCAAAATCCTAGTGTAATTTGGTTTCCAGACTGGTAACAAACTTAGCCAATCAAATCAAAGATTGTCCCATTAATATGCATAGATCTTGATCACAATCATACTCATTAAAAATCTTAATATAAAACTACTTAACAAGTTTCATCAAAATCTGATTAGAAATTAGTTGCTAGCATGTTGGCAATCTCAGCTAAATGTAACTAGGTCAAATCATTAATATCCATGAATTTAATTCATAATCATACCCAACAAAGATTTTGATGACATGAGCTTATTCATCAAGTTTGATTAAAATTTAATTTGATTAAAATTTAATCAAAGCTATATTCTCTGAAGTGGCAAAAAAAAACTTAAGTCAATCAGATGCAAGATCATCACATAAATAAACATAGGTCTTCTCATAATAAAAAATCTGACATCTTGACAGCATTTGCCTATTTACCAAGCTAGATTAAAATCAGATCTTCTTTTCTATCCAAAACCCATCTTTTATTTAGCAAGGAAATAAAAACCTTTTACACTGAGCTTCATCTATAAATATTTATCCTTATCTAAGGTGTGGACAGATATAAACAAAATACTTGCTTTGATGAACTTCTGTCAAAACTGCACAACAATATTAACACACATTTCACTATAAATATATATATATATATTATATATATATATATATACATATATATATATGTATATATTTATATATATATAAAATATATATATATATATATATATATATATATATATATATATATATATATATATATATATATATATATATATACATATATATATATATATATATATATATATATATATATATATATATATATATATATATATATATATATATATATGTGTGTGTGTGTGTGTGTGTGTGTGTGTGTGTGCAAACACACAGATGTAGATAGGGATATAATAAAACAGCACATTTTCTTCTTGATCATTAGCTGATTTTTTTTGGTCAAATAACAAAACCCATATTATAGAAAACAGACCTTTTAATTAACTGTCTTTATTTTCTTGGAGAATTTTGAATTTAATATTTAAATAATTCATGGAAATTAAATTCTTTCTCAACATAATATGATCAATCTTTGTTATATTCTGAATGAACTTTACTGTATGTATTCCGTTTGTACACATAATATTGCATTTTGAAGGCTGTCTACAGACTTTCCAGTATTGCTAATGACCTTGACATCTGATCATGTGATTTGAAACAAGGTTTTGTCCCATCTTCATCAATTCTCAATTCATTTAACGCAACTTGCTAAACAAGGCTGAATTTTGTATGTAATTTATTTAGGTCAATATAATACTCTTGAAAGAATGCATTCATTGAAAAAGTTCCAAATGCAAATGCAAAATTCAACAATCCCCCCTCCCATCTAATGCGCTGAGATAACTGAAAGCATACAACGACAAAATCTGTGTCACTTATGACTGAGCTATAAAACTACAAGGTAAGCAAGGAAAGTAACAAACTTCCATACATTTCATGTCTTAACTGAAGGATTCACAGTACTTATTCAGTTGCCATTTGTAAACCTAAGCAAACAACATGCTATTAATAATTCAATAACTTTAAATTTCTGAATGCTCAAATTGAAACCCATATTTATCAGCACAGACACATCCTTATGCTTATCAGCACAGACACATCCTTATGTCTGTGTAGAACCATATGGACCACAGCAATTTCTTGATCTACATGGGCTTCTAATTCTGCATGACAATGAGTCAGGCACTAATTTCAGTAATGAGTTTTTCAAACTCAAGTCTGTAAAAGGACTGAAATTCCATTAACAAAACAATGTCCCAGGATTTTTCAGTTACAATTAGATAAGCTCTCAAAAGATTCTTGTTAATAAAATCTAACTTTCATTATCAACCAATCCAAGCCAACCAAACCAATACATGCTGTATTTTATTTCAACCAATTTCTAGACTGGTTCCCTTTTTCCTTATCATTAGTACCTTGAGTCCTACATCCATCCTTGATTTATGTAACAGACCTATGAACAGAAGTATAATGCATTCGTAAGCTGTTCATGATTCTGCTTGTCAAAGATTACATCAGTGTTAATTAAAATATAATGCATGTTCATGTACACCAAAAACAGCAGTGGCATATCTCATGCAACATTTCAGAACATCAGAAACAAATATTACAAAAAAATCTGTCTAAACAATAGTTACCATATTTACTTTCACTATTTATTTCTTTTCAATTTAAGATTGAAATATATCACCAGCCTGTATATGTTATGAAATAAATGAGTAAAAGGTCAAGGTGACCATATTTATGTGCATATATTACTAAAGAAAAGGAGATATAAATGACAGAAATCACCTGAAATTTCACCAGAACACATAATTTAAAACAAAAGTAAGGTAGGCAAAAGACAATTAAAATATAAAACATGAATTTCCATTACATTCTCTGAATGAAATATGGGAGACAATCATGAATGTTGATCACCATTAAGCATGGTGGTAGAGACCTCAATGATCATATCTGAAGCATAATATTTCAAAACACAAGGAATTATTGCATTGCAAACCAAAATTATTCTATAAATAGTAAATTGCATATACTTTATATATCTCATTGCAAAGATATGAAAATGGAAAACACTACTCTTAGCATAGCCATATCTGTAAATTCTACACACTGCTCCACCATCCCTTTTATGGCAAGAGGTGCCATACCTAAAAGTGGGTTTAATATCCCAATGATAAAGTTATTCTGAGGCACACAAAAAGTATTCATTTTGCTTATTATCCACAACTTGAACCTTAGTTTTGTAATTATAGTCCAATTAATTGTACATGCATATGTGAAATCAGTCTAGTTCAGTTTTTCTCTATATGACTCAAGGAACTAATTCAGTTTACAAAGTAAATCTATGCAAATACCACAGATATAGAATAGAATGTTAAGTTTGACAGAAACTTTAAACATACAGCCTTGACCTTGACAATGAAAACAAAATACCTTTATGATGATGCATCAGTTTACCAAGTTTCATTGTTTAATCTCCAATGGTTCCAAATGTGCAGAGCAGAACATTACATGTGACGGAAAAGAGCAAACACTAAAGTGTAGCGGATGGATATAAAAGTCATCCGGACAATTATGAATTTTATTGATGTCTTCCTTACACATAGGGCTTTCTTAATGTTATCAGCAGCAATTTTATCAGCATTGTTGATGACAGGTCCTTCTGTTGCAAGCTGCACTCTCTCTCCAATGCTCTTGATATGTGGAAGCAGGAATGATTTTATCACCTGAAACAGAAAATTATTACTGTAATAAAGTTACAAACCACTTTCAAATTACTACTGTAATAAAGTTACAAACCACTTTTAAATTACTTCTGTAATAAAGTTTCAAACCACGTTCAATTACAGCAGGGCAGGATAAACACCCTTGGCCCAATATCAGAGACAGGTTCAAATTCAGCTTTGGTAAACTCATGTTAGTAAGGTACTTGCCTGCAGGCAAGTAAAAAAAAAAACAATGGGAAAAAGAGGTTGTGTTAAGTTAATAAAACTTAATATTCTGCAAATTTTATAATCTGCAAATCTTTTTGTTTGTGTTTTATCTTTTTTATGGTCTCAAACATGTGTTAGAAATGCCAGGATTGGAGTCATAGATTCACCTCTTTACAAACTTAAAAGTAACATTATGAGAGAGACAGAAACAGACAGACAGACAGAGAGGAAGAGAGACTGTGGTACAGTATGAAAATGCAACAAGTACAGAGATTAAACTGATCAAATTAACAGGAAAGAAAAAAATGTATTGTCTGGTACAAGGCCATAGCAACTTGACATGATGTCTTTACATGATATACAGATCACAAATATTCTTAAGACATCTTGCTCCTCTGAAACATTGTCAACGTCAAAAATGCTTCACCTTCCAAAAAATTAAAAGCATTGTATTTTTGTACTAAATAAAAGGTCATTAAAGTATGTTTAAAATGTGATTTATGAGTATGTGTATTGCAATTCTGCACTTATAAATGTAATGCTTTCTGTGTAATGGAATAAAATTGAAAACATCGTCTACCTTTTGCCTATTGTATACTCCAACAACTACATTTTCTTTTAATATATTACAGTTTTAATAAACAAGTATATTTATTATTAATCAGGGACACAAATTGTTTGCAAAACCTCTGAACTGTAATATATTCCCAAAACAGATGGCATATGAATTGAGGAAGCTCCCCACAAAAAAGCACACATTACTATCTATTTATTGCAGCAATAATCCTATACAGAGAATCTGAAACCTCCTCATTATGGAAAGTGTTGTACTCCAGTCTTTCCATGTTACATATATCAGCACTATTATTTAATATTTATATATAAAGCATTCTCCTATTAAAACATGCCCAAAGTTTCAGTTTGATTCATCTATCAAGTTTATTAACGAAACACTGTCAAAGTCTGTCACATACATCTTGTAGCTAATATCAAGGTCAGACTCACATTTTCTCATGCAAATGTGATACATGAATGCCTTTTGTTTGAAGCAAATTTTGACACCTAGGGTCTAAACATTGATATTTATCTTTTTTTCAGATTCATTGCAACAGTTATGTAAACTGTTAAGGGTATGGAATTTACTTACTTTCAAGTCCAAACATAACCACATACTACTGGTGAGTACACTTCCCCATAATAGTTATGTTGACCAATTAAACTGCCAAGCTAAATGTCTTGGCTAATCATGGTTGCTCTAAAACACTGGCTTCTCAAAAGATTTGTTAAATGCATGTCATTGATTTCAAGGCGACTTTGCAGAAATTGGTAAAGGTATGTTTAAAAGATAAAAAAAAAACAGATTTCTATGATTATAATGCTCCAAATGGGCTATCAAAATACCGACCATAACCACACACATGAAGTAATTATTATCTAATGATAGTAGTCACTAGAGACTGATTGCTGCTCTTTGGTAAATGATTACATGAAAGAAATAAATGTTCTCAAGTAAATTTGGGTGTAAAAACAAAATCAATATAAATAATTTATTTCCAAGATAAGCTTCTAATATTATTAATACAGTTAAAGTGACAAGTCTGTCAGCATATTTATCCATCTGTCTCTCTATCTAACTTTGCTCCTTTTCCCAAAAGAAATATTTACACAATCTTTTATCCAGCTATCAATATTTCCACATCTCTCAGCATATACTATAGATACACGTTTTTCTTATAACTTTAATTATACACGTTTTTCTTATAACTTTAATTAATGGCAGAAATTTTTAATGAGCAAAAAATTTAGTAGAAAGTTTATATGCAAAATAATCAATCATAATTTCAATAATACATTCCATAGGATTTTTAAAGCCTATTCTTTTAGGAAAAATAACCCAAATTTTGTGGTATTATATTGTCATATTTATGGGTAAGCTTGAATATCAAAACCTCAAGTCCAATTTTCCAGTTAGAGGCAAGGTGACTTTTATAAAAATTTGCTCATTCATAAAAAAAACAAAATCAAAAATATTTTTTTAACATCCCAATTTAAAAGATATCTCATTTAGAAAAATATTTATGAACAATTTTTTTTAATTTAAACTTTATATCTAACATTTATATAAAATACACCCATCAAAAATGTATTTGTGAACTCATGAATCACTCATGGACAGTTTTTACTGTATGGTGTCTATGACATACTGTCATTATGTCACATTACAGTCATACTTGGATCATAAATAGTCATTACTGCAATTGGTTAAGTCAATACATTAGAGTTTATGAAAACACATATAAGCATAAGAATTCCTTTTTCTTCCTAGGGTTAGAAATGATTTTTGATGTAAAAGTTGCTAAAATTTTTTTTTTATTTTAAAACCAAATGAACAATATATACAACTAAAGAGAAGTAAGACTCACAATGCCATTAGAAGAATTTCCTCTGTTGCTGATGATGATGCCATCGTTTTGCAAAAACAAGGAAATAAAAAAAATCAGAATTTCCGCACAATTATCGTTGTTTTTACCTCAGATCCAAGCTCTCCAAGCCCTGCTATGGCCCCGTACTGTGTAGCTAATACAGTCTTGTCAGATTTCACTGCCTTGCAAAAGGTCTTTGTTATGCGGGGTTGGATATTATTAATACTTGTACTAAAATTTCTGAAATGAAAGACAATACATAAAACTTAAGAATTATAAAATCAATTTCTAATTCAAACAACTATTTCTGCTTGTAATTTACCTAAAGTAGGATCCTTAAAAACTATAACATTTTTTAAAAAATTCTTCAAATAATGGTTGCAGAAAAAAGCTATATTTATCAATATATTTATATCAATTTTAAAAGATGTTTGGTTTATAGTAAAAGAATTTTAGTGGTCTACCAAGATCTCTTACAGGCCATTTACACCATAAATAAACTTTACCCAAGTTTTTTATTTAAAAAAGCAAAGTCTTTTAACGTGAAAAACACTAATGACATCTGCTACTTCAGTTTGTTATACAGTATATTCTGATAGCCAATGCGTTGGAACATAAAATAAAATGAAAATTTTCTTGCTACAAATGAATAATGGGTATATTTCATTTTATGGGTTAAAAACTTAAGTACTCACTAGTGAAAATAGCAAGCTTTTTGCTCACTATACAAAATATATCCACATTGTTTTGTGCTTAGATAAATTGCTAGCTCCCAAGTCATGTCATCAGTTTCTCATTTATGCTCTGTTGATCTGTGATTATTCACACAGAAAGTATAAACTGTAGCATAATTCCCCTTCCCAATTCAAACTTTTAAATAGAAAATTAGGAAGAAATATATATGAAAAATTCACTAATTTCAAGAAAACCATCCTCTCTCAAGTTTTCCTCCTTTAAAGTGCAAAAGGCAGACAACTCTGCATCTCTAGTCTTGCTCCCACACCCATATGTCTTATTCAGCATAGGGGATACACATTTTGTGGACTGCTATAGCAGGGTTTGACTTTATTGCTATGGTATTTGTAACACAATGACAGTGTGTGGACTTGGATCATTGTGCTACAGCAGGGTCTGACTTTATTGCTATGGTATTTTAAACACAATGGCATTCTGTGGACCTGGATAATTGTGATACAGCAGGGTTTGGCATCATTGCTATGGCATTTTTAACATAATGGAATTCTGTGAACCTGGATCATTGTGCTACAGCAGGGTTTGACTTTATTGCTATGGTGTTTTGAACACAATGTCATTCTGTGGACCTGGATAATTGTGCTACAGCAGGGTTTGACTTTATTGCTATGGTGTTTTTAATACAATGGCATTCTGTGGACCTGGATAATTGTGCTACAGCAGGGTCTGACTTTATTGCTATAATGTTTTTAACACAATGGCATTCTGTGGACATGGATCATTGTGCTACAGCAGGGTATGTCTTTATTGCTATGGTGCTTTTAACAATGGCATTATGTGGACCTGGATCATTGTGCTACAGCAGGTTTTGACTTTATTGCTATGGTGCTTGTAACACAATGGCATTCTGTGGACCTGGATCATTGTGATACAGAATGGTTTGACTTTATTGCTATGGCATTTTTAACACAATGGCATTCTGTGGACCTGGATCATTGTGATACAGCAGGGTTTGACTTTATTGCTATGGTGTTTTTAACACAATGGCATTCTGTGGACCTGGATAATTGTGATACAGCAGGGTTTGACTTTATTGCTATGGTGCTTTTAACACAATGGCATTATGTGGACCTGGATCATTGTGATACAGCATGGTTTGACTTTATTGCTATGGTGTTTTTAACATAATGGAATTCTGTGGACCTGGATCATTGTGCTACAGCAGGGTTTGACTTTATTGCAATGGTGCTTTTAACAATGGCATTCTGTGGACTTGGATCATTTTGCTACAGCAGGGTTTGTCTTTTTTGCTATGGCATTTTTAACACAATGGCATTCTGTGGACCTGGATCATTGTGATACAGCATGGTTTGACTTTATTGCTATGGTATTTTTAACACAATGGCATTCTGTGGACCTGGATTATTGTGATACAGCATGGTTTGACTTTATTGCTATGGCATTCTGTGGACATGGATCATTGTGATACAGCATGGTTTGACTTTATTGCTATGGTGGTGCTCTACAGTTTCGTATTTAGCATAGGGTTAAAATTTTAAAGAAAAAGAGTTTCCCCAGGTTTCCTCACTAGTTATACTGGTTATTTAAAAGAGACTTTGTATATCTTAGGTATTTTTCAAAGAACCTTTTATTCCCTTTATTTTAATGTTTGATTGATGGGTGTAATATGGGTTAGAGAGTACATAGCTTGGCCTTACTCCAGATGTGCACCTTTCAAAAAAGTGCTAGCTCTACTTGCTCATTTTCACTTCTCGAACTTCAGAGGTAAATTGTAAAAAAAAGAGCCGATAACTATTTATACATTTTATGTATTTGGTTATTCAGTCATTGCACTTTTAGAAGCTGGTATGGTCTAGTTTGGCAAAATTCATTTTCCATATTTTAATAGCTGCCAAGAATAGTGTACTTTAGACAAATTTAGGTTCATTTTTGGAGCACAAGAGAGCAGTCATTTTAGTTAGCACTGTCCTAAGATCATTTAAAATTTCCAAAAGTACAATATCCAAAGAAATTTTATCCACATTACATGAAAGTAGTATATAGGTATGCCAACATTCTCTCCACTGTGCATGTTTAAAATGCAAACAACTTCACCTTACATACATCACTCTCTCAAAAGTACATAATAACTGGTGAGCGCCACCTATGGTGTTTTTAACATAATGGAATTTTGTGGACCTGGATCATTGTGCTACAGCAGGGTTTGTCTTTATTCCTATGGTGCTTTTAACAATGGCATTCTGTGGACCTGGATCATTGTGCTACAGTAGGGTTTGTCTTTATTGCTATGGCATTTTTAACACAATGGCATTCTGTGGACCTGGATCATTGTGATACAGTAGGGTTTGACTTTATTGCTAAAGCATTTTTAACACAATGGCATTCTGTGGACCTGGATCATTGTGATACAGCAGAGTTTGACTTTATTGCCATGGCATTTTTAACATAATGGCATTCTGTGGACCTGGATAATTGTGATACAGCAGGGTTTGACTTTATTGCTCTGGTGCTTGTAACACAATGGCATTCTGTGGACATGGATCATTGTGATACAGCATGGTTTGACTTTATTGCTATGGCATTTTTAACACAATGGCATTCTGTGGACCTGGATAATTGTGATACAGCATGGTTTGACTTTATTGCTATGGCATTTTTAACACAATGGCATTCTGTGGACCTGGATCATTGTGATACAGCATGGTTTGACTTTATTGCTATGGTATTTTTAACATAATGGCATTCTGTGGACCTGGATAATGTGATACA
The DNA here is from genome assembly GCA_016746295.1 of Potamilus streckersoni. Classification (NCBI taxonomy): domain Eukaryota; kingdom Metazoa; phylum Mollusca; class Bivalvia; order Unionida; family Unionidae; genus Potamilus; species Potamilus streckersoni. Next base: position 1,127,705 of record JAEAOA010000213.1, read on the forward strand.
GCAGGGATTGACTTTATTGCTATGGTGCTTGTAACACAATGGCATTCTGTGGACCTGGATAATTGTGATACAGCAGGGTTTGACTTTATTGCTCTGGCGCTTGTAACACAATGGCATTCTGTGGACATGGATCATTGTGATACAGCATGGTTTGACTTTATTGCTATGGCATTTTTAACACAATGGCATTCTGTGGACCTGGATAATTGTGATACAGCATGGTTTGACTTTATTGCTATGGCATTTTTAACACAATGGCATTCTGTGGACCTGGATCATTGTGATACAGCATGGTTTGACTTTATTGCTATGGTATTTTTAACATAATGGCATTCTGTGGACCTGGATAATGTGATACAGCAGGGATTGACTTTATTGCTATGGTGCTTGTAACACAATGGCATTCTGTGGACCTGGATAATTGTGATACAGCAGGGTTTGACTTTATTGCTCTGGTGCTTATAACACAATGGCATTCTGTGGACATGGATCATTGTGATACAGCATGGTTTGACTTTATTGCTATGGCATTTTTAACACAATGGCATTCTGTGGACCTGGATAATTGTGATACAGCAGGGTTTGACTTTATTGATTTGGTACTTGTAACACAATGGCATTCTGTGGTCCTGGATAATTGTGATACAGCAGGGTTTCATTTTACTTCATTTTGGCAGAAACATCATCACACAGGACCATTTGTTCAGGAGAAGTTGCTTTGCAAAGATAATAGGCAACCATTAATGGAGGCTGAATCAGCATCATTTTAATAAAGAAACAATGTCTATACAACCATCCTTTTAGGTGGTGCTCACCAGTTTTTATGTACTTTTGAGAGAGTGATGTATATAAGGTTTAAGTTGTTTGTATTTAAAACATGCACAGTGGAGAAATTATTGGCATACATTTATGCCATTTTCATTTATTGTGGCTGACATTTCTTTGGATATTGTACTTTCGGAAATTGTAAATGATCTTTTAGAACACTGGTAACTAAAACAGCTGCTCCCTTGTGTTCAAAAATCACCCTGAATTTGTCTAAAGTACACTATCCTTGGCAGCTATTAAAATAGGGAAAATGAATTTTGCCTGACTAGACAATACCAGCTTCTAAAAGTGCAATGAATGAATTACCAAATATATAAAATGTAAAAAAAATTATCAGATCTTTTTTTTTTTTACAATTTACCTCAGAAGTTCAGGAAGTGAACATGAACTAGTGGAGCTAGCACTTTTTTGAAAGGTGCAAATCTGGAGTAAGGCCAAGCTGTATACTCATTAACCCATATTAGACCCATCAATCATATAATAAAATAAAGGTTAAAAGGTTCTTTGAACAGTACCTAAGAAATACAAAGTCTTTTTTAAATAGCCAGTATAATCAGTGAGGAAACCCGGGTAAATTCTTTTTCTTTAAACTTCTAACCCTATACTCAATATTAAACTGTAGAGCGCCACCTTAAGAGACATAGCAATGAGAAGATTTACAAGACTGCTATCATAGCTGCCATATTGGAGGTCTAATCAGCACCAATTTCTTTTAAGATGAGGATTATGTGTGTCGACAGTTGGCTTTTTCCAGCCACATTTTTGGTAGTTACTACAGATTATTTTCCAAGATGGAACAGTAACTTGTTTTAACAGAGTGTACACAACTTAAAAACACTTACTTGCATATCTGTGCATTCAACCTGGCAGCAAAATCTCTCAGTGCCCAGTGATTGTCCACATCCGGTCTCATACAAAGCTGCTTGCACACTATACAGGTGGTCACAGCTGGCACAAATTCATGAAGCTAAATTTGAAAAATGTGATAAAAAGACGGTGATTTTCATGCATTGTTACCTCTTTCTGACTATAATACTGCTGCATACAATATATTTATCACATGACATAAATGCAATTATACTCTTACCCCTTTTAGTGTCATAGGCAGAAAAGGGTCTCCAAATGAGTTAAGGGGTGAGGGTAGAATCTTCACTGCATTCTTATTACAACTTCTTCTGGGTCAGTTCTAAGGGTCACTAGTTTCTTCTTATTGTCTGTTGATCTGATGTCTAATAAGTAATATTAACTACAAAGACTTCATGATATTTCTGAATAATGATGGTTCTAAAATAATCTTATGTACCACTAACTATTCTTCCTTTTTTTTCTTTTTTTTTGCTACACAACATGCATTAAAGATTTTATCAAGATCACATAGCATGGAATAGGTATACAAGTAATTTGTCTTTCCTGCTCATATAAAGTCAAGACAAAGGCATAACTCATTCATGTGGCACTGTTGACTTTGGTCAAGCTTATCATGTCCCATGCCTTCAGATGTCCATTTTTGTTTTACTTGGAATGTAGATCAAGCTCTTTCCTGTCTTTGTCCTTTGAAGGTCATTTTAAAACATTTTTACCAGTTACAGTCCTCCTAAATGTTTGTAAATTCCAAACCTGCTGAGTTCCAAGGTTGCTTTATTACTTTAATTGTACTGCAGAATTAGCAGCAATAGATTTTTTACTTTATTCACCACACGTCACGTCTGTTCATATCTGAAGCAATGTCTAGGTCATTAGAAGGTCTATTTATAGTTTTCAGACAGGGTGTTATTAAGCCTAATTAATTTTGAGTTTAATGCGAGAAAACAAAGTTTTCTGTAAATTATATTTCTCTAAGAATACACAATCACGTTCACATTAAATATATAAGCCTGCTACTTTGCGAATTCAGAACCTCTAAAAGATAAAATATGTCTTTTCCTGTCTACTTCATACAAAAGATATTTATTCTGGCCCATTCCCCTCTTGCCACCACCAGAAGTAACTAGGTTTTTAGCTGAGCAATATACATGTATGGTAGGGTGGTTAAGAGGGTTTTTAAGTAATGTGACTGAGTAAGTATTCTTGGAGAAACACAATTTACTTAAAAATTTGCTTTCTCCTTCAAATACGTTCCCCAATCACATCACATTATTGTAATTAATAATATTTAAATATAATTAAGCAATAATATTAACAATAGTTAATAGGAGGAGGGAATGGCAAGCATATGACCTCCACCTCAGGTATCTTCCTAGAGAATGAAGACTGGATTCCCCATGCTAAGAAAAACCCATTCTCTTAATTACATAAGCATCACAGCCTAAGGTCACTTGAACTGTGACCTCTACCTATGGTTAAGAAGATCTTGTGAGACTTCTAAGTATGCACAATGGATAAACTATTTCTGCCACAAAGCAAGGGATTATAGGGTGATAGACGTGAGAATGATTCTATCTTGTGATCATGACTTTTCAATCGAGTGGACTTGATGAGGCGGCACCACTGTAATGCAAAGTCATTTGTAAAAATATGGCATAGTAGGATCAAGTCCATGAGCACAATAAATAATTCAAGGAGTTACAAGAACTCTCTCACTGAAATCCATGTCCTGTTAAAAGCAGACTTGATGAATCTGATGATCCTGATTTCCAGAATACATGGAAGCTGTATCTGATTCAGGATGGTGATAAACTCCATGCCCAGATGGAAAAAATGCTGGACAAAATAGAGGTTAGACTTTTCCAAGTTCATTAGAAGGCCTAGATGATCTAAAGTGGAAGATCATTTCTGCTTTGGAGTAGAACTTGCCAAGATTCTAGATGATGTCATCCAGATACACTGCCAGATTGATCTTGCCATCTCCATCTTGAACTTCAGTGGCAAAACATATTGGGTGAGGTGACTTTGGTTGAACATCATCCTAAACTTGCTGTCTACCTTCCAATTAAGAAACAACCTGGAATAAAACCCTAGAGATTCTGGGTTTTCGCACAACCTCCACCGCCTGTTTTTCAATGAGTGACCATATCTCAACTGATTTTTATCTTAGCTCATGCTAGATGTTACTTGAAAATGCTGTCAATTCCATCGGCAAATTCAAATGATGTCACTGGCTGATAAATTTACACAATTAACAACCAGGCATTTCCTTTCATTATATTATATGGAATTCATAATACCAACTGGTTACCTTATTACCCTATTGGTAGCCTCACTAATCTGATCTGGTCTGCTGAATCTTGACCTCATACAGGTGCTAGCTAGGAATGACTGAATACAGCTGTAGCATTTAATTGGCATGTAAATACCACTACAACACCATGTGATTTTTGGATAATGGAAGTGGCAACAAATTAGAAGGAATTTCTTACCTGGTATTAATTGATAATGGAATATGGTACTGCACTTGTACATGATAAGATCAGTCATAAGTAATTGAACAATACAGATTTACAATCATGAAGACATCTCCTCTCTCTCTCTCAAAGGGTTATTCATTCATTAGATGCAAGAAGAAAATTGTGATGGAATATGTCTTTATCATGGTTATTTATTTTCTATTATGCCAGTTCTAATGCACATGCATGTAATCAAATTTAAAAAATATATATTACAAACAAGGCACATTACTAGTGCATGCTGCTTTAGCGCAATTACATCTGATGCATGTTAATTTTTTAAATTCTGATGATCATTTTTTAAAAATCTGTCCAAGTGCTGGGACAGTTCGTGTGGCTGGACTACTGGTGACAGCGATGGCTGTGTCATGAAATGGACTGATAGGATCCTGGACTACTGGTGACAGCGATGGCTGTGTTATGAAATGGATTGATAGGATCCTGGACTACTGGTGACAGCGATGGCTGTGTTATGAAATGGATTGATAGGATCCTGGACTACTGGTGAAAAGCGATGGCTGTGTTATGAAATGGATTGATAGGATCCTGGACTACTGGTGACAGCGATGGCTATGTTATGAAATGGATTGATAGGATCCTGGACTACTGGTGACAGCGATGGCTATGTTATGAAATAGATTGATAGGATCCTGGACTACTGGTGACAGCGATGGCTGTGTTATGAAATGGATTGATAAGATCCTGGACTACTGGTGACAGCGATGGCTGTGTTATGAAATGGATTGATAGGATCCTGGACTACTGGTGACAGCAATGGCTGTGTTATGAAATGGATTGATAGGATCCTGGACTACTGGTGAAAAGCGATGGCTGTGTTATGAAATGGATTGATAAGATCCTGGACTACTGGTGACAGTGATGGCTGTGTTATGAAATGGATTGATAGGATCCTGGACTACTGGTGACAGCGATGGCTATGTTATGAAATAGATTGATAGGATCCTGGACAAATCACATTTATCTGGACATACAGATATCCATGTTATCCTGCATCAACTTATTCCATCTTTCCTTTCCTTTGATACCTTACAGACTATTGCTTTGAACTCGCTTTTAATGTAGCCCAGATCCATATATTACACATGGGTGACCTCCCTTACTTTGAACATTTAGCATTTCATGCATTTAGTTAACATTTCTACTAGGGCATAACCAACTTTTGATCTGGAAATCGGATTCCACCGGATAGTATGAATTTTCGATTAATCAGAGTCGGACAAGGCAGGAACGACCGATTCGGATAAAAAAATAATAAAGTTGAATTTCTATAGCACAGTGTCTAACACTGCGTTGCATTCAATAGTGTGTTAATAAAGTTAAATAATAAGTCAGAAAAGTGCAATATGGTCAACACAACGGGGTGAAATGATAATACTTGTGTTACACTGAAAGATTTTAATTTATTAAAATATTTTAATGCGCATGGGCATGACACACGCAGTTTAACATATAATAAAAAAATTTAATAATCAAAATTTATAACTTTCAAGTTCTTTTTTAAGAAACAGTTGCATCTCCGATTTTTCAGAAGACATGCTCGATCGTTTGTCACTGCAAATAGCACCTGCAGTGCTAAAACTTCTTTCACTATCGACGCTAGAGGGGGGTATTGAACAAAAACGTTTAGCAACAGCTGCCAGAAGCAGGAAAAAATTTTTTCTGGGGATTTCCAGTATGTAACTGGGTCCGTTGGTGGTGAAATCCTCGGCTGATTTTTCTCAGCTAGATACAAATTCAATTCACGCTGGCACGTGAATTTAGATGACAGGGATGCTGAGGCAAGATTTTGGTCAGATGTGCTAGAGGCAAATAACTCCTGGTATTAGTCATTTCTGATTAATCAAAATCGTATCCAGAATCGAAAAAATTTCATGCCCAAAATCTGGAATCGGAAATCAGTAGAAAAATGCTAATCGGTTATGCCCTAATTTCTACTGAAACAACACAAGATGAGAAAACAAAGCAAAGATAAGCAGTTTAGCATGTTACTAACTTGGCAATAACACTCCTATTACAAACATAGTAGGCAAAAAAGTCAGTGTCACACTAATTTGCAAAATACAACAAAAGGTCAATAAAAGTCTATATATGTGACCAAGTCATTCAAATTGGGGTAAAAACTGTTAAAAGCAATGTTTACTGCCTGTAGAAGAATTGGCTACGCAATGTAATAAATTTAAAGTTGGATGACCCAATTTTAAAACTAAGAAAGTTTGGGATGTTGGAGGCATAATGCATGTTGTTATCAGTATAACTATGAAGCTTCAAAACTAGCAACAACTGGTGATGGCAAGGGGAGGTAATAGGTAAGGGTTATTGCCCTTTGTTTATATCACATAGACTGGGAAAAAATGATTTTTGTCTTTTAGGAAGGTTGGATTCATGAGGTAGCAGGCTTAAGGTAATGTGATTATGGAACATACTGAACCAGAAACCTGACTCAGACGTAGATTGATTCCTTAATGCCCCCCTCCTCAAAATAGGCTTGTTCTCAATCTAGGAATTTTTACATCAATGCTCACAAACTGATGATGATAGGAACCAAAGCCATTGCAAACCTGCTGCATATCTGCGAAAATCTGTTAATATTGCTCAACATTCCAGAGAGTGATGTTTACAGAAAGCAGAGATTAAATCAGTCTGCTGATGAAGTCCTCAGTGTGATGTTAACAGAAGAGATTAAATCAAGTCTGCTGATGAAGTCCTCAGTGTGATGTTAACAAAAAGTAGATATTAAATGAGTCTGCCAATGAAGTCCTCAGCGTGATGTTAACAAAAAAGTTGAGATTAAATCAGTCTGCTGATGAAGTCCCCAGCATAAGGATGAAAGCTTCAGATTAGCTTTCTCTATATTGTTTGTGTACATGATTAAAAAGTTAATAACATTGTCTAATATGAATAATAATACCACACAGTTAACCTTCAGTAAAGTAGACTGTTAATGATGTAGCTTCAAAAGGAATACACTGTTAATGATGTGGCTTCAAAAGGAATACACTGTTAATGATGTGGCTTCAAAAGGAATACACTGTTAATGATATGGCTTCAAAAGGAATACACTGTTAATGATGTAGCATTAAAATGAATACACTGTCAATGATGTGGCTTCAAAAGGAATACACTGTTAATGATGTAGCATTAAAATGAATACACTGTCAATGATGTGGCTTCAAAAGGGATACACTGTTAATGATATGGCTTCAAAAGGAATACACTGTTAATGATGTAGCATTAAAATGAATACACTGTCAATGATGTGGCTTCAAAAGGAATACACTGTTAATGATGTGGCTTCAAAAGGAATACACTGTTAATGATGTGGCTTCAAAAGGGATACACTGTTAATGATGTGGCTTCAAAAGGGATACACTGTTAATGATGTGGCTTCAAAAGGAATACACTGTTAATGATGTGGCTTCAAAAGGAATACACTGTCAATGATGTGGCTTCAAAAGGAATACACTGTTAATGATGTGGCTTCAAAAGGAATACACTGTCAATGATGTGGCTTCAAAAGGAATACACTGTTAATGATGTGGCTTCAAAAGGAATATATCTTCATTTGGTATTAGAATATCATCCTGCTTTGACCAAATCAAATGTAATCTATCTTCAATCCAGAAAACATTTGTCTCAAAAACACCACCTTGGCTCATTAAGCAACCCCAAGTGATTTTTACGTTACATGATCAGAAAAAATCTGAGACAAACCCTATCCTATTCTTGAACTCTTATCATGATCTTCTCAATGACTTTACACATTATGCTAAATTTTATACTGATGGATCAAAGGTTGCTTATAAGGCTGCTGCAGCCTTCGTCAGTGGCAAACACATAACCAAAGAGCGTTTGCCAAATGATGCATCCATATTTTCAGCGGAAATCAGAGCAATATACCTTGCTCTGACATTTATCGAATCTAAACACATTCTAAATAGTATTATCTTCTGTGACTCATAAATCAGTGCTTCAGGCGCTACACAATATCAAACTAGATAATCCACTATCGGTGAATGTTCTGGTCAAAAACTCTGAGCTTAGTGCCTCATGCAATATAGTATACTGTTGGCTACCTAGCCATATTGGTATTACAGGTAAAGAAGAAGCAGACCAGGCTGCTAAGATGGCCCTATCTTTAGAAACATCGGATTTTAAATTACCATATTCTGATTTTAAACCTTGTATCAAAAAGTATCTATGTCAAAAGTGGCAGGTATCATGGGATGATGCAATCAATAACAAACTTCATGCCATCAAACTAATCTTGGGAGAATGGACTCCTTCCTACAGAACTATTCGTAGGGAGGAGGTTGTCATTGCAAGAATCAGAATCGGTCATACATACATTACCCACTCACACATACTAAAAGGTGAAGATCCACCAGAGTGCGTTCCTTGCAATGTACCATTTACTGTTAAACACTTTATGACCACGTGTTCCAACCTGCAACCTATGCGTGATAAATACTATAATGTACACGACATGCAGGGACATTTTGATACTATTCAAATCACTAGTATTTTAGATTTCCTAAAGGAAGTAAATCTTTATTTTAAACTGTAACTTGTATGACCTTACCCAAACTAATTTTTAACTATTGCAAATACCAACTATTATTTACATCTTTTCATCAAGATACATCATTTACATTTCCCGTTGATCGGGAACCAACATCTTTAACTGTTACCAAAATTTACCATTTTATATTTAACTACTATATCGCTGGTCAATATTGAACCTTTCTTTTTACACATATGACCTACTGTATGGCGCTAAATAACCTAAAAGTGCTGGTGCGCCGTTAAAATTAAATCAATCAATCAATCAAAAGGAATACACTGTTAATGATGTGGCTTCAAAAGGAATACACTGTTAATGATGTGGCTTCAAAAGGAATACACTGTTAATGATGTGGCTTCAAAAGGAATACACTGTTAATGATGTAGCTTCAAAAGTAATACACTGTTAATGATGTAGCTTCAAAAGGAATACACTGTTAATGATGTGGCTTCAAAAGGAATACACTGTTAATGATGTGGCTTCAAAAGGAATACACTGTTAATGATGTGGCTTCAAAAGGAATACACTGTTAATGATGTGGCTTCAAAAGGAATACACTGTTAATGATGTGGCTTCAAAAGGAATACACTGCTTGTTTTGTGGCTTCAAAAGGAATATACTGTTAATGATATGGTTTCAAAAGACATACACTGTTAATGAAGTGGTTTCAAAATAAATATACTGTGGACACATGGGATTGTCCTACTTTGTTTTCTAGTAGAGAGATTTTATTGTAGTCATTCCCACATTGTAGCTTGAAGCAACTACAAAAATCCATTTTAAAAAATTGTTACACTGCTAAAAAAGTTAATTCACAGTATTTTTAGACACCAATTTCAGTATTTCCTACAGTACAATGATTTCAATATCATTTTTAAAAAAAAGTAAGTTACTGACAGATGTATACTTACATATTTCTCTAGATACAGAGTCTGATTATCCATGAGAGCCTTAACCATCCTCATCAGGTAGATTAGCAAGGCCAGGTTGTTCTGTACCACATTTATCTTCACCTTATTAAATATAAATTAGCATTAATTAAATGAGAAAAGAATAAACTATGCCTCTTTGAAATAATATTTCTAGACTTCACTGCATTTAACTTCATAAACTCTTGATTATTATGACCATGTTACTACCCATTCTGCAAGAAAATAGATATATTTGTGTGCAACATATTTATAGAAAAGCTGTATTTGCCCAATTACAAGCCCATCTCCAACTGGCATCATATAGGAGATATACTTTCTTATCAATCAGATGAATTTGTGATAACAACTTCATTGAATAAGTCAATAATGAAAGATAGAGTACAGTTTGATGAAAACTAATTCTGACACATAATTTGCTGTGAAAATGCTTTAGTTAATAAATTGGTATAAATTTAATGACATAAAATTATCACGCTTTCAAGTGATCATTACCTGGATGAAAGAAAACAAATCACAAGGCATACTTTAAAGCTGTAAGACAGACAAGAAATAAATAGACCCAATACTCCTAACACTAAATTAATTCCTTTATTTCATCTTTCTGATTGCACTTAGAATGCACTGGTGGCTAAAGTGGCTTGACTGTCAACTTCAGATGTGGGAGATTGCGGGTTCAAAGCCCGGCAGAGTCATACCAATGACTTATAATAAGTGATACTAACAGCTGCCTTGCTTGCTGCTGTTCATTAAGATGTTAGTGTTAGGCCTGATCGACCTGGTATCAGGACAATGTGACTGGGTGATGCTACATGTCTGCGGCATGATGCCCCAGCGCTAGACATCACTATAAACTGCCACACAGCAGACATTGTAGTGATATGACTGAAACATTTTTTAAAGCTACATTAAGAATCCAAACCACAAACACACACACTCCTTGTACTGAACCCAATTTAAAATTAAATGTACTGCTTAATTATTTATATAGATTTTCGTACATATGTGATGAATTATTTTCATCATTGCTAAGTATATATTTTTGGTTGGTCTTAAGTGATAAACTCTGTTGAGAGTCTAGAGCATCATGACCAGCAGGCTTTAAATAAGATTAAAATTTTTTTGCTCTAACAATGATATGAATGTGAACAATTTCTTGTTACATACCCCCTCAAAAATAAATGTGCTGAATCTAGGTAACATCTGATGAAGCCCTGGGTCAGTAGAAAGACTCTGTAAGGCTTCCTATGAAAATGAAGAAAAAAAAGAAAATCAGCATTTTTCACATAGTGGTCTCATTGTCTTTTGCATGGCTTGACTGACAACAATGTAACCAAAAATGTTAGTCTTATATAAGCAGATGGCTACAATACTTGGGTTAAAAAGGAACCTTTAAAATTATGATGATTGTTACTTATTGGGTAGGTGTAAAATGTGCCACTCATGTAATTCTTCTTTTCTCCATGTTATTGTTGAGTGTAAATGGATTTCTAGGGGTAGGCAAGTCATTATCTAGTGAAATATCATTGAATAGTTTTGAATTACCTCCCCTTAACATGATCTATAAGTGCATGTATGTGATTACCTCCCCTAAATACAAATCGCTGGATGGATTGGCTTACATTATCTTAGTATTTCTGAAAGCATGATTCTGTTTAACATGTTGTAACTATCTCTTGCCTTACTTCATGGTCTGGACATAATATGTCAAAGTGACTTACAGATCTACGACTTTCCTCGGATCCAACACATGCCTCTGTGATTTCCTTGTAATATAACTGCTGTTCCTGAAAAGAAAATTGATGTTTTAATTGCACAGAGCATTAAAGATACATATGTAAGAAGCTGGAAATATAGATGTAACATCATTAGTGTAATTCTGAATCAGCTTCATGTTACAGACAACTTGACCTTATTCAATCTATTTTAAGCAAGATAAAATACACCTTAAAACCAATTTTTCCTAGCTAAAGAGAGCTAAGTCATCTGCTGACCCTTGTGTTGCTCAGGCAGGGTGATCTTCCTTTAGGTAAAACACTTGGTAGCACTTGTTTACCAAGATTCATAACTCTAGAGTGAACCAAAGGGTCACAAAACATGGCACAATTTGGTTCAGTGGAAGGGAAAAAAAATGCCTAAATGACTGTACAGAGTGACTCAAAGGCTCCCAAACACAACTCCTAAAAGTATAGTTGGGTTCTGTGGACAGATAAAATTACTCTAACGATTAATGACTGTACTGGGTAATTCTAAGGCTCACAAAGAATGACAAATCTTGATTCTGTAAACCAAAATAAACCCCAAAACTAAAAGATACACAATTGTAATGTTCAAAATTTTGCTTTAAATTTAGGATGTGATGTGATGTGATTATGATTTTTAACAGAGCTTCAACAATGTTTCAGTCCTATCGCTACGATGTCTGCAGTGTGGCAGTTTATAGTGATGTCTAGCACTGGGGAATCATACCGCAGACATGAAGCATGATGTCCCACCCAGTCACATTATCCTGACACTAGGCTGACCAGTCCTAACACTAACCTCTTAATGCTGAGCATCAAGCGAGGCAGCTGTTAGTACCATTTTTTAAGTCTTATGTATGATTCAAACGGGGACTGAACCCACGACCTCTGACATTTGAGGCAGATGCTCTAACCACTAGGCCACTGGAGTGGTTTTAAATTTAGGAAACACAAAATTAAATCCATGAATGCAACAATACCTTTGAATTATCATTCTATCAATAGAAAAAGGAAATAAAACATCCCATATACTTTACCAATTATTATTAATATTATTATTATTATTATCATTATTATTATTATTATTATTATTATTGTCTTTTTCAATAATTGGTTATTCAAGACCAATTACAAAGCTACAAGCATTTACAAGCTTTTTATACTCTGTTCTCGTAATTATTTCAAATCTTTTTACCATGGATAACTCATGGTTAGACAGTTCCTTCATCTTCACTAATTCATTCCCTCCTTTGTGCCTGAGTCTTGCTTTCCCACCATCTACTAGCTTGCCTGGCTTCTTGCTCTTGTCTATTGCAGATTTGACAGTAGGGTCCAGAATTTCTGTCTTTTGCTGTTCTTTGCTGGCTGGTGGTGGGTTTTCTGGAATGGCTGGCTGCTCACCCTCAATGCATAACCAATGAGCTATGTGGACAATAAATGAACAATAAAAATTAAAGTTTCCAAAGTCATAGTGAAAACTGATTATTCATCTAGCTACAAGTATCACAGGGAAATCTGGTAACTGGAACAGATCCAAGTGTTATAGGAAAAATTGTTCACTGGGCAAACTTGGAGTATCAAAGTGAAAACTGGTAACCAGACTACCTCCAAGTATCTTACAGAATACTGATAATCGGACCAACTCTGAATATCATAAGGAAAAATGGTAACTGGACTAGCTCCAAGTCCCCCAGGTAAATCTAGTAGCTGGTCTAGATCTGAGTATCATAGGGAAAATGGTAACTTGATTATCTCCAAGTATCTTTGGAGAACTGGTACATGGACTAACTCTGATTATCATAGGGAAAATGGTAACTGGACTAACTCTGAGTATTTGAAATATTTTTTGTCTTTATATTTCCATATGCAGCACAATTCACAAACTGACTGTTTAGCAAACAGGAGACACCCATGCCCAGAATAAATTATGTGGCCATTTTCCAGCTGCCATGCCCAAACAATCAGACATTCATTTGCATTTGGCTTAGAGAGAAAGGTTTGACTGCATGCTAGACCTCCGTGCATTTGTTTTTTAACAATCAATACAAGGCATAATTTAATTAATATTTCATATTGTGGTGAAGAGAGGTTCTTTTAGCAACCATTTTCAAAAAACTTCTCGTACAAAAGCTCTCTAGAAGCTGTTGCTAAAGGCATATACATAAACCAGTATCCACTTGTAGAGTTGCTTGGTCATGTAGAATGTTCATGTATAACTTGTCCCATCTGAGAAGACTCATCAAAATAACTTTGCAGGTTTGGCACCTTATTTGGCTGAAGCCTCGGATCCCAAAAAATAAAGAAATGACTGCAGGAACTTCATGATTCAACTGGACAACTGATGTTTCCACTTTATCACAAAGAGATGTATCACTGAATGTTGCTAAAGTGAACAAGTCTTATGTAAAAATCTTTGGATGAAGGGACCAATCATTGTGATGAATCTGGCCCACTTGAAAATGGATTGGTTAGAATGCTGAGCCTGTAGGGAATGTGTCTGATCTGAACCATAATCTTGTGCTAGGAGGACCAGTTCAGATAAGGCTAAACCTGGACAGAAAGGTCAGGCAATTTAGTCTCCTCCTGGATGTGGAGGTAGATTAACACCTCAGAATTCTCCAAAATTACAATAGATACTTCTCTGTAGTTCTGTTTATTCCATAAATCAAATTTCACAATAATACTCATTTCTGAAAGGTTCCTATGAATATCCTTCTTCTCTGGTCTCCAGCTGCAAAAGGCAACAGGTGAGCCCCCAAATTGCATGAGCTGGGGGCTCCATAAAAAAACATAATCTGAGGTTGGGGCTTCTCCATAGGAAGCCACGCAGTAACTGATTTATCTTGGTTGGGAACAATATTTTGATCTAAACAACCGGAAAAGGGATTCCTCTAAGTAGAAGTCCATTGTATTACAAGGATACCACTTAATTTTTTTTCAGTGGTCCATATCAAGGGTCAGAGTCAGCATCTGGCGAGGCCCCATACAAATACAGCCAAGAAAAGTCAAATCAGCTGCTGCATAAAGTAAATTCAAAGAATTACAGAAATTTTCAAAAAAATCCTTTCCCAGTTGGAGATTAAAGCTGACAATTCAATATTCCACACAATTCACAAATGAGGTTGAGATGAGTACAAATTGACATACCTTGATTGATAATTGGTACTTGACATACATAGATGTTCAATGGGTACAAATTGACATACCTTGATGGACAATGGGCATAAGTTGACATACCTAGATGGACAATGGGTACAAACTGACATACTTTGATGGACAATGAGCATAAGTTGACATACCTAGATGGACAATGGGTACAAATTGACATACCTAGATGGACAATGGGTACAAACTGACATATCTTGATAGACAATGGGTACAAATTGACATACCTAGATGGACAATGGGTACAAATTGACATATCTAGATGGACAATGGGTACGAATTGACATACCTAGATGGACAATGGGTACAAATTGACATACCTTGATGGACAATGGGTACAAATTGACATACCTTGATGGACTATGGGTACAAACTGACATACCTAGATGGACAATGAGCACAAATTGACATACCTTGATGAACAATGGGTACAAATTGACATACTTAGATGTACAATGGGTACAAATTGACATACCTTGATGGACAATGGGTACAAATTGACATACCTTGATGGACAATGGATACAAATTCACATACCTAGATGGACGATGGGTACAAACTGACATACCTAGATGGACAATGGGTACGAATTGACATACCTTAATGGACAATGGACATACCTAGATGGACAATGGTACAAATTTAATACCTTGATGGACAAAGGGCACAAATTGACATAACTTGATGGAAAATGGGTACAAATTGACATACCTTGATCGACAATGAGTATAAATTTAATACCATAATGGACAATGGGTACAAATTGACATACCTAGATGGACAATGAACACAAATTGACATACCTTGATGGACAACAGGTACAAATTGACATACCTAGATGGACAATGAGCACAAATTGACATACCTAGATGGACAATGGGTACAAACTGACATACCTAGATGGACAATGGTACAAATTGACATACCTTGATGGACAACAGGTACAAACTGACATACCTAGATGGACAATGAGCACAAATTAACATACCTAGATGGACAATGGGTACAAATTGACATACCTAGACGGACAATGAACACAAATTGACATACCTTGATGGACAATGGGTACAAATTGACATACCTAGATGGACAATGGGTACAAATTGACATTCCTAGATGGACAATGGGTACAAATTTACATACTTTGATGGACATTGGGTACAAATTGACATAACTTGATGGACAATGGGTACAAATTGACATAACTTGATGGACAATGGGTACAAACTCACATACCTTGATGGACAATGGTACAAATTGACATAACTTGATGGACAATGGGTACAAACTCACATACCTTGATGGACAATGAGTACAAATTGACATACCTAGACGGATGATAGGTACAAATTGACATACCTAGACGGACGATAGGTACAAATTTACATACTTTGATGGACGATGAGCTAGAAAGGAACAAGATTTGATTTCTCCAAGTTATGTAGAAAATCGAGGAGGGTGAAAAGTGTTAAAGCTGTTCATGTCCTTCCATAAAGCAATACTTACCATTTGTTTTTGAAAGATGTCAACCGGCCACACAATGGTTGCCATTAACAAGGTAGACCTGAGCTAGGAGATGATGCATTTGATTTCATAAATGCCAATGGTCTCATACTGAGACTAAATGACAAAACTGGAAAACACTTCCTAGGAAGAAAAATTAAACGAACTTGAATAAAGCAAAATGAATAGGGATTTGTGTATTGGTTACATTACAGGAAGCATGTGTGAGTTAGATCAAGTCTGATCACAAACTTTTGAATGAAAGCTTTACCAACTGTGACCATTCCATCTTGAACTATAGCACGGTTATGTATTTGCTGATCCAGCCGAGATCTATAACTGGCCTGCATTTGCCAGTGTATGAGACAAAAAACTTCAATAAACCCAACCAGCTCGAGTTCTGATTGGAAACTCGATCTAACATCTGCTTGGAGAATAAAACATAATCTCTTTCAGTAAAATGTCAATCTTCTTTGCGTTATGACTGTGTGGTCAACTAAGTAACAGAAAGAAGCAAAATCAAAGAGTTTTACAAAAACTATATAAATAATTTAATTATAAAAGTTATAAAACAAAACTTTATGAAGATCTTACTGTGTTACAAAGGAATCCATAATAATCCAAAAGAATTGAATGTTCTGAACAAATTTCAGATCTTTGATCAGCCAACGGTCCTCATATATGCAAATGCCTTTCTCCAGAACTTCTTAGAATAGTTCACAATAACCCCAGAATATTTTAGTTGAATGAGTATACAACATTAAATATGTCTGCACACTGATGTTAAAATAATGACATAGGAATGAAAACAATTGTCAAATGAAATGAAAACAATTGTCCAGCCCTATGAACTTATACACAAACACAAGGGGTGAAAACACATTTTGCACATAAACACTATGCAAGATTATGCAAATATCCCACAGCATAAAAGAACCCACCTGATCTAATCTAGCCAATGGCAAACAAATTAATTATTCTAAGAACCTACCATACCTCACCAGCCAATGGGAAATTCCCCAAGCTATTTAATAATCATAAAAACCTATTAATATATCTCATGCAATCTACACTCTTAATATCTTAAAACAAAATTCTATCAGAGATCTCGGAAATGCTTAATTACACATATTTGGATGCAAATTTGTTACCTGGGACGTAGAAAATCATCCAAGCAGGATTCCTCTGTATACATGCAAATATCTGGGAGACAATTTCAAAGACTTGCCAGTCCTTCTTCAACCACCTACTGAGTGGTAGAATGTGTTAATTGATCACTTTAGCTGTGCTGATATTTACAATGACAGAATTCAGTGGTCCCATGATGTGACTGCTGTATTTATGAGAGTACATCAAAAGAATGTGATGCAATATCTGCTGCAAGTTCAAAGACTTTGACTAGCAGCTTGGAAGGGGAAAATGTGCTAATATTTACAATGACTGAAGTCAGAGGCAGACAAACCCAGACATGTACATGTGGTTATAATAAGAGAACATCAGAACTTTATCTTCCATTATTGTGTTCATTTCTGATTGTAGCCAAATAAATAATGCATGTCAAAATGTTGTTTGCAAATTTGAATAACTATTTTAGGGTTAAACGGCTAAGTGACAAAGATTTTAATAAGATTCAGAAGAATGCCAATTTGCTAGAACTGATAGTTTAGATGGGATAGTAGACAAATGTAAGAAAGTGTGTGATGCCTGGCTTAGCATTTGGAATAAGACCATTCCTTGGACTGACACAAGTCAGTCTCATCCTGAAGAACAAAGAGTTAAACAGCTGTTGGGTTATTCTGCACATCTAAGGGCACCAATATTGGCGCAAAGTGCATATCGAATTCGACTGATTGACGAAAATAAAATATTCTTCAATGCTTACCAATTGAAAGGCAGCAAATGTCTCAAGAATAGTCTGTTCAAAATACTAATTTTGGTATACCACCCTGACGTTTTCATGACTCGCAATATGGTGTCCTATTCAATGTGTGGCTATGAAAAGATGTAATATTTCTGCATAAGGCTTTGGAAATAAATACATTACTTTGGACTCTTTCTGTCAGCTTTTCAGCCAATGATCTAGGTCATGTTCATAGCTGGTTTTACTGAATTCAACATAACAATGCCACTAAATGGCAAGAGATATTAAGCAAACTAAAGTGATCTTGTAAAAAAAATTTGTAAAAGTTATAAAAAAGCTATTATACTTAAGAGAAATAACAATGAATATGATATATTATGTTTACAACATCTTTTTTATGGATAAAAAATTACTCAAGAATTTAGAAACAGACTATATGCCAAAGGCATTTCTTGTGAGTCTGTGGAATAAGAAACTAGTTTTCTTTTCCCATTTGGTGTAATGTCTCCAAGACTGAGTATGTTGCCATCTGAAACTGGGTTGTTGGTGAGACCAATGACTAAGATTCTACTACCTACATTGATCTCTGATTGTGATGGAAACTTGTGCCAGCATAGAGCTGGAGGAGATGGTAAGAATACAATGCATGCATTAGCACAACTTCTATTTGCCACTGAACAGTAGTGACAATCTCAAAGACAATGAACAATGTCCAAAGAGTGATGGTGGTTCTGCGTTGATGAGTGGAAAAAGGCATCATATCACACTAAATCAAGACTGCAAGAAACCACAAGGGTTTCTGGCCACAGAACGATATGTTGATAATTTACCTTGGCAAAGCAGGCTATAGACTCCAATGTATATTCACAGGAAGTCACATGACAAGTAAGGACATCAACCATATATAATTAGGGCTGATATGTCTACCACTGCAACATTCTTATCAATAATGTATATGCCTTGTGTTTGGTACCAGTATGATAAAAAAAAATACTGGTAACAGTTTCTTTGAAAAAAAGAGCTATAAAATTCCATGGGTCTTTAATTTTGTCCAGTAGACAACAAGAAATTGTATTAATTATCACTAATTGTGAGATAAAACAAAACAAGAAATGTTCATTCTCATCCTCAATGTCTACAGAGGAAATGGTCTCATAAACCTGGCAACCATCAAATACCCTACTTGATAATGATAATTTCCAAGATAGTGAAGTGTGTCAAACATACCTTTAAGTGTGACATCAAGAGGAACCCTTGGCAGTGTGGAGTTGATGACCTCCTGAAGGTCCAGTTCCTTATCTTCCAGAAAGTGAAGCTCTCTGCCACCACCACTGGCATACCGAAAGGGGATCAAGTCAGGAGTATGAAATCCATACAGAGGCTGAATATGAAAACAAATGGCCCCAAAATCATAAATTTACAACATTTTATAAAAATCAGGTAAAGTACAACTGCATTAATGTCTTCTATGCTCAGTACCAGTTTCATGTTTTAGTAATATTTGTTAAATCTTTTAACAAGGAACATATCTCAGTCAAATTTCAATCACTGCTAAAATTACAACCTCATTTTTTAAGTTCTAGATTTGTTTCACATGTTTTTATACAAAACTGGCAAAGCTATCACCAACAACATTATCAAACCATTTTTCAAAGTAAAATGTTTCTAAAGTTGATCATAATATTTTACAACATTTTCTACCTCATAAATCAAGCCCTCCTGTGCGAAAAGACATCAACCATGTCATTTGGCTTGCTTTAGCAAAAAAAGTATTTTAAGTCCTCTGCTTTCCAAAAGAGAATCCCAGCAAAAGTTCTCTCTCCTAGGATAAATGGGTTGGTGCCAAATATGGATGATTTTCATTTATTACTGGTGTAGATGTGTGCTCTTCCAGGAATTGACTATTGGTAGAGCTTATGAGGAAATGCCATTATTATAATCAGAAAATTATTATGGATGAAATATATTTTATTCCAAACATTGGGTTCTTTTCAAATACCTTATCCAACCATAATTTTTTTAAGACCATAGGTATGAAGTAAAAGAAGCTGCATGTTGTGCTGCTGATATACTGCTCTTTGCAATGAAATGTCAGTAAGGTAAAAGCTGGTGAATTGTCATCTCTGACCTCCATTGTAAAAATGATGCTGCCTTGAAATCAGTAGAGCTCAAATGCTATGATGGTGGCAGCTATCTGAACTTCATCAAGCCCATATGCATAAAAAATTCATTTGGATTTGGGTCAGCTCCTTGATGGATGAGTGGAGATAGAGTTTCTTGATGGTTGAGTGGAGACAGAGTTCCTCCCTGGTTGAGTGGAGACAAGAGTTCCTCGCTGGATGAGTGGACAACCCATTGCAAGACAGAGTCTGAGCATAAGCATGTCCATTCTTCTCTGAGTGGTAAAAGACAAGTGAGATCTCTCTCTTTGGTTCATTTCACCAATAAGGCATAGATCTCTCTGACTTTGACTTCTGTTGTTGTTATAGGGTTTAACGCCATTTTTCAGCAAAAGATAGACTGTACATGGTGGCCAGTATAAACGGTGGAGGAAAAACCAGGGAGAACCTCGAAAAAAAAAACAATGACCCACAAGAAGATACTGGCAAGTTTTCACATGTACCAACATTGGCCGAGCCTGAGACTCGAACTCATGCAAACAGAGATGAGATGACAGTGATCCATAACAGTAAATGCTTTAGACCACTTAAGTTACCTTTTCTCTCTCTCTCTCTCTCTCTCTCTCTCTCTCTCTCTCTCTCTCTCTCTCTCTCTCTCTCTCTCTCTCTCTCTCTCTCTCTCTCTCTCTCTCCCTCTCTCTCTGTATATGTGTGTGTGCATGTTAGCTTTTAATGGCACCACAGCACAATAATGGTGAAATGGTGCCAACTGAAAGAAATATTCCAAATATACAAAAGAGAAGAATTGCAAAATATCTTGTTTATTCATGCAAGAACACATGGTATTTTCCATTTTAGATGAAGGCCAAGGCCTTTAACCAAGACAAAACAAAACTGGCCAATGGTATATGTCGTCTTTTCTATGATTGTGAAATATATCTCAAATTATGCGATGGTAGCCTTTAATCATGGTTAGAGATAATCTTGCAGAAAAACCAGAGGAGGAAGCTGGACAGATATATTTGTCCTTGTTGACAGGGAATCCAAGACAACGCAAATGTGAAACAAGGGATTTCATGTCTTGGTAAACAAAAGACTGCTCAGCTAATGCTTAATCTGTAGATTATCATCCAAGCAGTTAAGAGACATGTACCTAAAGATAATTCTAACGTGACATGTGACCCTTAAGTGGATATCTTAATTAAAAGACAGTACATGGTGTCTATATGTAATCCTCATGAATTTATGGGAAACCTGTGAATGAGAAGTTATGCACCTTGGATGTCTATGCTGACACCTCATTCCTGAATGGTAATAAGAATCCATCTCAGCGTCTTCATTCTGAACTTCAGTGCCTGACTGCTATGGCTGAGATGGACGTATGAGAAGCTCATGATTGCCCATAGACTGGGATGATCTGAAGGCCATCTTATACAACACGCAGAACACACAGGTTGTCAGGGAAGCTTCTCCAATTCAAAGGTAAAGTCTTTATTTTTGTTGTTTTAGGTTTAATACCATTTTTCAGTACATGATCGGTTATACACTACAGCCAGTTTAACTGTTGGAAAACGAATGTAGGAAAACTTTTGTAAGAACCACCAACCCATGGGAAGCTGCTGGCTCTTTTCTGACAAACCCACATTAGCTGAGCCTGAGACCTAAACACAATCCCATAACTGAGTTGTCAGAAATGGGTATCATGAACATGGATTAAATCTCTGTGGAAAATTTGACAGAATGACATGCTTACCCCCAATTTCTGTTATAACTAATTGGAATATTTGCCCATGCCAAGGAAAAGACCTTGAATGAAGATTTCCCCATATGGAGTGCCACAGAAGTGGAGTGGCAATTATCTGGTCTTTCTTGGGAGATATGGACTAGGCTCTGGGATGCTGGGCCAGCATTAGGTTTGCCTCTTTGGCAGCCTGTTTCCTGACCTCCTCTGTCTGACTGTTAAACATCATGAAGCCAGAAGTTAGAGGTTGAAATCTGAGGATGGTCTTATGATGGTCTCTTAACTGCTTGGATGGGAATAGAAATGCATTTTTTTTCCTGCAAGTTGGAGATTAACGGAAGCAGCTGTGGCATTGTAGAGGGAATGTTTATCTATCTTGCTAAGCAAAGAAGTCAAACATAAATCTGACCCTCATGTTTAATTCAGGCAGGATTCTCCATGGAGAGGTCTAGGCCAAGCGTAAGTTACAGAAATACAGCCATCAAGACCAAGTCAACATTGATCCAAACATCTACAATAATGTGAAAATAATGTGAACCAGCTTTCACGTATCAAAAGAGGATTTCCGCACAGACAAAGGTTTTAGCATTCCAAGCATACGGTGTGTATGCTGAGACTTCTACTAAGTAAACAAGCATGAGTGTATTTACAATAATGCTTATTTATGTTTAATGTGAGTCATTGTTCAAAAAAAAGATATGCTGATGTTATCACCAATATGAAGCAGTCAAAAATCAATAGATGAAGGAATTCCTAAGCCAAGTTTTGCAGAACGCACACATACTCTGGAGACAGATGCCAGAAGACTTCTTCAACAGATGCACACAAGGTTGATCCTTTACTGAACATAGCTGGATTGAGGAATGATAATGATGACTGTACATATCTTCTATTGTGACAGAGTGGTGTCAAAAAAGTTTTCTTCAAAGGCAAGCACCAGTGAAAATAATAAAGCTTCTAATCCAAGATGATGAACAAGACTGAGTCCATCAATACTGGGCCACGGTCATCTCCAGGTGTTAACTTTGAGTCTCATCGAAGGTCCAAGAGGGGTACCAAGTATGCAGGAATCAGAAGTTACTATAGCTGGTACTAGGTTGTGACAGAGCCAGCACCAGTGAAAGATCTGTCCAGTACTAGTCTGTAATGCTTTCATGGGTCATAAGTGACAGAACTGCAAGTTGGAATCTGCACTGCAGCTGGTACTGGGTTGAAGCAGAGCCAGGAACAGTGATGGACTAGCCTAGTGCTGGTCCACGATGCTATAATAAGCATCAGCAACAAAAATGGACATTGGAATCTGTTTGACTGGGTGCCTGACACTGTCTGTATCTCGAATCAGATACTGGACTGGGAATACATATTACCAAACACAGTTCTGTTGATAGATGGCACAGACTGAGACTTTGATGCACCTGGAGTAGACGTTTGGAGTCTATGGCATCTAGTGCTGAAGTCTGGTTCTGGTTATTACTAGAGCCAGCAACAGGGTCTTCATGATGGACTATGCACAATGCACCAGCAGATCATGGTCTATGGTATTGGTACTACTGTTTACTCCTTACAAACTGGTCAGAACCATAGCTGGCAGAACATTATGAAACGGCATAACTGGGTCAGTTCATTTTACAGTCGGACTCTTTTTATAATGAGCATATAAGGTATTATTGACCATGTGGCAGGCAATTATGATTGGGCAACAAGTTTATCATATGATGAAGTCAAAATATGATGATGACAGATTTAGTAAACACATCAGATAGTGAAAAGGGTGCCAAGGGGAGGTAATGGGGAAGAGTTAATGCCCTTTGTCTATTAAAATAAATAGAAAAAAAGATGATTTTCATATTTTAGTAGGGCTGGATTCACAAGGTAGCAGGCTACTATTCCAAACGTAATGTAATTAGAGAACATATTCGAAGGAGAAAAGTCTAAATAATCGCTCAAACTGGTGAAAGAACACAAAGTGTAAGGCACTTGCAAGGGCTCTTGTTAAGGTATGTTAAACAAGCATGAATTGATGAAGTAAATGGTGAATGCCCAGATTTGTCACCAATCACTCAAAACAAGAGACAGTTCTCTTGTCTAACTTATCTCAGCTAGCAGATAACATTTTAAAAATTTTTTCTTGCTACAACAAGCCAAAAGAATGTATTTTGGATATAGTAGATGTATTCCGAACATATTATGATTGTTGGACACAATGTGTTCCAAATATATTATGACTGTTTGCCTTAGTAGTTGTATTCCAAATATATGATGAAATTGTGACATAGTAAATGTATTCCAAATATATTATGATCGTGTGTAACATAGAAGATGTACTCAAAAATGTATTATGATTTTGTATGACATAAATTTTTTTTTCCAAATGTATTACGATTGTATGTGGCATTGTAGATGTATTCCAAATGTATTAAGATTGGGGGACAAAGTAGATGCATTCCAAATGTATTATGATTGTGCAACATATTTGAAGTAATGATGGCATGTAAACCTTTCCACCAAAGAATAAAATTGTGCAGAGGTTTCAGCAAGGACATGGGATGGGTTTTAGTGACTTTTATCACTTAAAATATCAGTCAGAAATATGATGCAAAGCAAAACCTGCTGCAGTTTACAGTGTCTTACCCTGCATCTTTGGTAGGCTAAGTGTACAAACTAAATTGTGCATTTATGTTATTGCACCACAACATACTACATATATTTACTTGTAAGTCAAGACCAGCTGTAAACAACACAGACCATGATCTGCTATCATATAATTCTGATTACTCCTAACAAACTGCATAAACCCAGATCTGTCATCACATTATCTGGGTCTGTGAAGTCTGCAGGTAGACTTGACTTACGAGTACATCTGGTACGACCATCACCCATCACTACTACACAGGATATAATAACTGTATTACCTATTTTTTGTTGAATGTATGCCTTTTTAAACTGAATATATTTATTCTTCTTATGTTCAAATTACCTCTACAATCAACATTTGTGCATTGTTTGACTCTTTGATGCAAAGTCTTGTAAAGAATAAGTATTCTTCCGTTCCTTACTGAAATGGATTAAAGCATACACAGTACCTCAGCCTCCAAACATAACTGATGGTAGACCAATAAAAAATTTTCAATCTATACTCTGCAATTTATCACTTAAATATACCTCAATGTTCTGTACTCTTAGTGCCTGATCAAAATCAGCTGTTGAAAGCTTTTGTCTTTTCCCATGCTGCATAAATTTCAGTGCCTCCTAGAAAATAAATAAAGCAGTTTAGCAAGATTGCTATTTGATTCATTTCTCATTCACAATATATTGCATCAATGAAATAGCTATAAACAGTTTATTTTGCTCTTTTATCTTTTCTAAACAATTACAAAATAGTACCTACAAAATAATAGCACATAAAAATATACAATAACACTCACAAAATAATAACATAATAACAATACAAGCATAAAATATAAAACATAATAACACATACAATAATATCATGGCATCAAACACATTAAATAATAGCAAAAAAAAACAATGACAGATAAAAAAAACCACATAATCACATTAAATAATAACAAATGATAGAGAATGTCTCATTAAATAATAATATAATAGATAAACTCTTGTCCATAAATTTTCATATGGTTTATTTTTCATACAGCATTCATTTACTAACGAAATAAGTATATAAAATTCTGAGGCCATAATCACAAGCATGGCAAAACAGCTAGACTGGTCATATGATCATTTTCCACCTTTGGCGGTCATATGATAGCTTCCAGCATTTTTGTGTTGTCATGGAAATTTCCTCATTTCTTTGTGTTTATGTCACAGCAATTTCCCCATCTTTTTGGGTCATGTGATACTATTCCCCCTTTTCTACTCAGTCTGATTTGATCTCTTTTCTGAAGTTCACTGACCATTTAGCTTTACCTTTTCTGCAAAGTTCAAACCTATTACACTTAGAATTACATGGTTGTTGCAGAAAGTATCAAGAATCAATTATTCTGGGTATCTTTGGGTTTTTTGTTCAATATTGTCTCTCAGTCTCTCAATGCACAATCATGTATCATAAAGATAATAAAGTCAACTTTGGCAGGACAAACATTATATTCCAGACAATGACTGAAAAAGAACAATATTAGAATTTTTAGCCTCAGTTCCTGGCTAAAAAATGGCCTATGGAATTTAGCATCTTGTCTGCAAGCTCCAGACCAGACCAATCTTTAATGGACTTGCTAAACCTGAAGAGAAATATTTCAGTTTATTCCCCTCAAATGCTAAATTTACACTTATATGACAAACATGTTCTGTGTAGCTAATACCTATGTGAACTAATTGCCTTATCACCAAAAACAACCTAAATTGGCTGGTCTGCCTTGTTTACATTAATGTGGTCTTAATAATAGTTATCACTAATATGTGATGGGGGTGGATTAAATATTGATCTTCCTCAGGCTGTCAATGTGCATTGTGTTCAGGTAGTTGTTTGATTTTTCACTGGATCTCATACATTTGTTTTCTTATTATATATAACCATAATCTCAATCAACCCTGGAACTACATGCACTTCCTTCATAAAACTGTGATATTTGTCCAAATATCAGCCTATTTAAATGTATCTTATATTCTTGCTTATAAACTGCATCAAACAGCAAAACACAAAGATCCAGATCTGCTACAGCATAATGTGCCTGCAGATCAGGGTCTGTGTTTGTTCTACTGATTACTTCTAACAAACAGCACAGACCTAGATTAGTGCGTTATGTGCCAGCAGATCTGGGTCTGTGCAGTTTGCAGTTGGACTTATCTTATAAGCAAGTACATATGGCAATTGGATTTGCAATTTAAGATGAAGTTCATATTTAAAGGTTGAAATATTAGGTAATTTCTTGTTTTACATTTACTTTGAGGACTTTGATAAAATATCAGGAAACTGATGGGTATATAAAAATATTGTTACCATCATAATTTGATCTTGTCATCATTATCAGAAAATCAGGTGATGAATCACAGCTACAAGTTTTATAATCATCCAAATTTTCTTATGCTGACAGCCTGATATAATCTAATAATCAAGATTGAATTACTTTTATAATAATACATTTTTCTTATATACTTATGACAAAATACAGAACATTATTGGTGAAATATTTTTCTATTTCTTCATTTCTATATTTTTCATAAGCCTTTTACTTTAACATGGGGAATACAAGATTTCTCCATTACACCATAAAAAGATTGAATATAACATTTTAATGGAATTATAATTACCGAAATAAAAATTTAAATTTTGTAACCTAGAGCAATAAATTAAAACTGCTTTGGCTTCAAGGATTGAAAATCATTTTTAGCCAAAAGTATATAATTTACCACTATTCGCTGTTCTATTAAGTTGCTTACCCTGGGGGAGTAAAAACATTTTGTTTTACATTTGACACCGCATGTTATGGATTAAAGATATGTAATTATCAACTTTGACAGAAGGATGATGCAGATTCATGTGGATAGATTGAAGCATCTATGGCACAAGGCTAACAATTTTTTAACTGTACCATCTGCCCTATGCTTAACATCAAAGGTGAATCCAAAATATCCTCTTTACTTGTTTATTCAATATAAAATCTGGTTTGTGCTTATTCAACAGTGACAGGCTGCCAACCATTACTGAAGCATGTATTCCAGTGCTCCCAATGTTCTTTCAGAATAGAAAATTAATATCTGCAACAAAATTAGTTCCACAACCTATATAAACTAAATGACATGGCTGTAATTCTTGTAGGTATATCATAAATTTTCAGCACATGACAGACTATACATGGCAGACAGTATAACTAGTGGAAAAAGAATCAGAAAAAATCCTGGGAAAAACCACCAACCCATGGGAAGCTACTGGAAAGCTTGGTGGAGTCCAAGACTTGAATCCATATGGACAGAGGTAAGATAAACTGACAATAAAGAATATTACTGAAACAAATTGCAATACAATAGTGTACCAATATGTACCAGTATACCAATACAAATTGTTACAACACTAACAAGGATGCAAAAAAAACAATCATGTAGAAATGATGGCTATGGAACACTAAGATATATAAATATAGGGACTGAATGTTGATATAAATTCTTGCATGTGTCTCAAAACATATCCCAGGTAAAAAGATACATTTGCACATACAACTGTAATTACATTATCTGCACTGTCATCCCATTCATTAGATTCCCATGTAGCTGGCAAGGTCGTCTTGTGATATCATCACTGTTTCTGAGATTTACTATTTACCTTCTGTTGAATGTTAGTTAGTGCATTATTTTTGTTAGACTGCACTCAGGTTTGGAATAGTGCTTACCTACCTGAACAATGAGCTTTAACCTGTATGTGCAATCTTCAGCAAGATAAGTGCTAGCATCATCAGGAACGCCATGGAAGCCAATTGATTCAGCAATGACACGGACAGAGTCAGATGAAAGATTGGCACTAATTTTACCCTCCTTATCGTGCTTTTCTGCCATGCTGCATGACTTGAAGTTTACTCCTGCAAGCTATCCATGTACTTCTGTTAAAATATATATTTTATAAAATAAATTAATATGGCTGAGTTTAACCTTTTCTCAAGCAACATTGACATTGAAACAAATTCAAAAGGAATGCACTATCCGTTTTTTAATATTTGGTGCAATGGTATTAAAGAACCATACAACCTGAAAATATCACCAACACTACTGGTCGTAACCACAGAGGTATTGAAAGTGTACTTCTACTGTGCTAGCCTTGTTCCAGAGCAATGATGAATAATATATTTTTAGACCTCTGTTTAAGAAAGCAAGAAGTTGTATGAACCAGTAGATGTTGTTGTGGGGTTTAACTCTTGTTCAGCACACAATAGACTATACATAGCAGCCAATATAACTGGTGGAGAAAGAACCAGGAAAAACGGTGAGTGCTTTAGATCACTCTTATGAACCAGTAAGCCTAATGTTTACAGATGCAAAATGGGCTTAACATTGTTTGGTATGCCACACTGATGCAAGTTTCTGCTAGCATTGTTCATGCTATGGAACCTACCAGTAAGAAAATTATGATTACTACAAAGTGAGCAGTTTCCACAGAAACTACCATATCAAGGTGATAAAATACAGACAGGTTCAACCAGTTTTTCACATCAGCATTTCTTACATGAAGCTATATGAATCTGAATAATCTTTTTACAGGCATTAAATTATGACTACTCAGCATAAAAGATTTTTTAAAACTTTCCTCCTTAAGGAAAAAAAACATGACACAAAAGTCTATATTTAGCCATAATGATTAATAAATTATACTAAAACAAAATCGGTAGTAGAAATGTTGTTATATCATGAGAACATAAAGTGAACTCCACCTTCTGAAATTGTTTCGGCACAATGACATATTGGAGAACATTTTTATTGAATCAGCTGTTATAATGGACACTGGCTCCACTTTTAATATGTAGAGCATTTCTGTCGAAAACATTAGTTTCCTGTTCCGTTTCCATCTTTTGTAATAATTTACTATGGTCTGCAGAGTACTACTGCAAAGAATTCAAATTTTTAAAAAAGTAACATAAAAGGAATGAATGAAAAATTAATTTTTCTGATACAAATTCAGCGCTTTTAAATATATATTCTACATTCACTAATGAAATTTTCTTACAATGCAACAAGACATCCTCTGTACAAGCAATGAACATGCCAATAAAACCATGCTATACATTTCTGTCACTTTCAACCACACCTTTCACATGGCTTCAAATATTTCCACCAAGGGTAGGTTTATCATATGGCTGAATGAACAAAGAGCCATTTGAGCATCTCATAACACACACACACACACACACACACACACACACACACACACACACACACACATACATACATAGTCAGATTTTTGTTACTGAAAGAAGTTTTGACTAAAGTACCTGTACCACTAAAGTTAATATTACATTTACACCTCACAAAAAGCCATATTTATTCCATAAAGCCAAGAATTTTAATTCATACAAAAAGGTAATCCTGTTAGCCATATTGCTATGTTGTCATGAGATGTCTGGTTTAGTCACTCTGATAATTGTTAAAATTATAATTATTGAACAGTAGTAACAGCTGAGAATTGGTGGTATTGATGTAAAATACACAAGTCAGCAGGAAAATGGTTTGATAGCCTTTATGGCTTCCCTTAGCAAGATGTTGAACTTGTTCACTCTAATAATTAGTGGCTTTTACTATTTACAATAACTGTCAAGTTTACAAATCCTAACCAAGGAGAGGTGCTATTGTTTAGATCATATCTGCATACATATCAAAGCTGTTTTTGGCTTCTCCATATGTCAAGAAATATAAAATCAATGGGTAACCAGAATGGGACTAATAAATCACATTACAAAATCGATGCCTTTAAAAACACATGGAATTTCGTTTAAATGCATAAAAGTTATTATATCAGTCTTGTAGTTAGCAACATTGATGATTATTATAACTGTCATTTCAAGATCATAACAGGGTCGACAAAAAGTAGGTTAAAAATAGATTGTGTGCAGAGAAATTAACCTTGAACAAAGCAGGGTGCCAGACATAGACCAAAAACATCGTGTGACAACAATAAGGCACGCTATTATGCTATAATTATCATAGTACTAATATTAGACAAGTTGAGGCTACGACATCATAGCTATAATTATCAGAGTCCTCAACACATCCACCTTATGATCTTACAATGCACTAGGAACCTCACTTGAACAGCATTAGGGAACAGGTGATATCTGGAATACAGTATAGGAATAGATTCCATCCGGACTCAGATGGCACGAGCCATAACATGTAAATGATATCTTTAGCCTGTTTCGACTTTCTTCCAATGCTTCAATAACGCAAAGATAAAACTCACAATAGATTATTTCAATAAAGTAATGTCATATCCTTTTTGTGAGTACAAATAATTCAGTTAGATCACCAGCTGAATGACAATTGTTGTTCCTTTAAGAGGCCGCCATATTTCAACATAGACCAAAGTTCAAACAATTATCTCAGATTTGGTGCAGGAATATATAAGTTTGAGAACCCAACACGATACGGAGAGCACATTTGGTATCTCTCGGTAAAGATCCACGTCTTCTTCGGAGCTTAATGAAATCCGAATTGCCGTAGATACACGTAAATAACAATGGCAACGAGCACCTGCTAGGGAGAGAGTTTGACGTATGATCAGTATGTGAAAAACAGTAACATAATATACTTTGCTTTTGCTCATACCCTTGTAGACCATAAAACCTTTTCTAAGCGTGCAGGATATATCTATTTTGATCTACCAGATTTTGTACTACCAAACAAATGTTCTGATTGTGTGTGTTTCTTTCTGCGTGATAAGGCGGTCTTGTATAATAAAAATAATTATTAAAAAGTGACACCTGTTTATTAGGAAAGCTCATTAAAACATATGTCTTTGATAATATGATATATAAATTTCGAACATAGAAATCCTGACCCATGCTTAGAAAAATGAAAGATTCGCACAACCCACAAAGGGAATTTATGAATACTGTGTTCTTTTAACGAAAAACGTTCACGATCATTACCTTGGGCTTAGTTGTTTAATCAGCTAATCTGGTAGTATAGTGGATAACATAAATATTTGTTATAAATAGCAAATCCAACTCATTATTTGAAGAAGAGAAAAGCAAAAAAATCATTTCTACCAGAGAAATTCTATTATATTTTCCCCATGGATGAAGTGCAGTCATTTGCTTCCAAATTTAAATCAGATTGGACAGTTACCATTGTCATTTTGTACTAATAACAGAATTTAACATAAAATCCCAGCTAAACTATAGACTGATGCCCAGGCTCCATCTTAGGCTTGTAAAGAAAAATGGTTTCTAATTTGCCTGAAAGAAACCTTGAGTGCACAAACAAGATGTGGCATTTTCATTTTCACATTCTTAAAAGATGCTGGTAAATTATTAATATTCTGTTTGTACATCCTTCTAACTTATGATGATCATCTGCTTATTTGTATTGAAACTTACAACTTTGTGTACAAAACAAACCATATGATTGATGAATAGTGAGCGATACTTTTTCTTTTTTCTGTATTCATTGGTTACCTATAATTAGTGCTTAAATCAAATAAAATCCATTCTGTTTTGCATTAATTTTTCATAAGAAATTGTCACTGTTGTGATGGTTCAAAAGACTAACCATCTAAAGTAATGCCTTAAATCAGCCTATTGTTTTCATTACTTGTATAGTATTTTATATACCATTGTCAAACTAATAATATATAATGCCTGTTTGCTGAGGTTATTTAGGACTCAGATATTGCTAAACTAGCCAGATTTTTTTAAAAAAAATTTCTACTCTGTAAATTGGATAGATGCTTGAAAGTATGCACCCTCTATCCTTACATACACTGCAGTCATTGAGACTGCAGCACATTCTTTAAACTTCACATAAGTGGAGAGCTTAACAAGACTGGAATTCCAGAAGATAATATGTAACATGGTATTCGTCCAAAAACAATAAGTTTTTAATCTGTTTACTAGTGATATTTTTCTCCTAGAAAATAGACATAAGTCTTTGTGGCAAAATAATTTTTTTCTTACTGCGCAATTTCATTTCACATTTCATACCACCACTTTCTCAGTATTTTTCCTCGTCTCTGCTGAGATACGCTGGCTTTTCCCTATGGTCAATATTGTTGCTGGTTTAAGGCTCAATTACTGGCACACATAATAATTTCTGGTTTTAACTAGCTATTAGACTCTCTCCCCATTTACTCTTCATGCTTGCCTCTGCCATTTTAGACTATATCTTAATACATGACACATTAAAAGATAAAACCCATAACATGAAGGTAGATAAAATCCTACCTCAGTCTAATTGTAACACCTTTAAATAGGTATAGACCCCTAAAAAGGGAGTAACCCCTCTTTAATCAGCAATACATGTATTTTTAAGTTATGTGTCATCATGCTTGGCAAAAAGGGTACACCACTTTCATTTGTATCATAATTGTACCAACAATCTCACTAAGCACAAACCATGCTTTCGTAAGTTGCACATATTGGGATCAGATAGAAAATTTAACAGTGCTTGAGACTGTCACACAGAAACAGGAAAATTAAAGTTCAAATTAGTTTCTAAAATAATATTTCATGTAAATAATGACTTTTTTAAATGGGAAAAATTAAATTACTGTAATACTTACTTGATATTTATGATTTTGTTCTAAAACTTTTTATTGTTTTTGGAGAATATTTTATTTTCAGAATATCATGTACAATGCAAGAAAATATTAATAAATATTAGTAAAAAAGATTGTAATTTTTTGTGGTCATTAATTTTTATCAAGTTTATCACTGTTACAAATGCCAAAAAATATAAGAAAAAACTTAGATGACATTTAAATGAAAGTCAAAAGATTATATGAATGTTAAAAAATCAGCATAACAATCTTAGTCTATGCAGAAATATCTTTCCATGCCATAAATAACCCTACAGTACAGATCTGTAAGAATGAATATTTATTTGAGGTTTATTATGACACTTTGGTCTTAAACAAGTAATAGAAACAAGCAAATACCAAAAATGTTTTGTAAAATTCAACAAATAATTTATTTTTCTAGTATACAAAGTGAAAATTTAAAAAGAACTTACAGTGTATATATAGTTATATAACTAGTCATAATAGATAAAGTTCTAATTAAAAACAAGTGGTATTCAAATAAGGTATAACACTGAATGGGTTGATATGCCTAGTCTTGAATGGAGTAGCTTGATGTAGCTTGAAGTGTGATGATATACCAGCAGTTGTTTGATATATCACAATAATATAATTCAAAAATATTTTTGTCTTATTTCACTATGATTCCAAATTAATGTTTTTTGTCCAAGGATATTATTGAACACTTTATATTTCCAGAAAATAATTTATTTGAATAAATAATTCCACCAATATCAACTACTTAACACAATAATACAAATGATTATGCTAAAGGTGCTAAAGTAAGAATGAATACATTTTCAAATAGAAAAATGTTATATTAAAAATAACTAATATACTAAAGTAGAGCCATGATGTAGGTCCATAGTTCATTTATAGAAAATTCTAAGGAGTAACATAAAATTGGTTACTAAAGAATGTGGTCAACAACAGGTGCAAGAGGTTTATCCATGTGAAATACCAAAATCTTAGACCCTGATGAAAATAAATTTGTTTACCATTATTGATAATGATCTTAATATTTAACCCATAATATTTAACTCATAGAGAAAATATTAAAAAAAAATTAAAATTTAAAAAAAAATTAAAACAACATCTGTGTTTCCAGTCAGGTACACAACACACTTGATGTCTGACAAAGTCAAATCCAAATACAATTATACATACCATATAATTTAGAGAAGAACAATACAGATTAAATATATATAACAGGTTTTCAGTACAATTTAGGACTTTGTGACTTATTATTAAACCTGTATACTTACAGTTTTCCTTACATATATTGTATGAAAGTACTTTGTATCATTAGAAAAACATCTTCAAATATTAGGACATATATGTTGCAAACATGAATTTATTAATTTAAATCATTTGTTAAAACTAATTAGATTATTATGTCATATATTTATATCAAATGTCTTTTCAGAATGGATTCCTATAAATTAATGTTGACTCTTTATTGTGTTGGTGTTTAACAAATAATTCCATGTGATTTTATTTATTTATCTATTTATTTATTTATTTATTTATTTATTTATTTATTTATTTATTTATTCATTTATTCATTTATTTATTTATTTATTTATTTATTTATTTATTTATTTATTTATTTATTTATTTATTTATTTATATCCCTGAGTATCTGAGTAATCTAAAGTGCTTACATTTGCCAGTCACTGCCATCTCACCTCTGTCTTCATGGGTTCTATCTTGCTAGAAGCTTCTCATGGGTCTCTGGTTCTTATTGTGGTTTTTCCTGATTCTTCCTCCACCAGTTGTACTGCCTACCTTTTATAGCCTATCATGTGCTGAAAAATGGCGCTAAACCCGAAACAACATTTATTTCAAATTTGCTTCATTACTTGAAAATATTTAGCATTTTTATTATCTTCCTCTTCATCATTATCATTATCATCATCAAGGTATTGTACAGAAACTTTTCAATAACATTAGTCCATCCTCATTTGGAGTGTCATATACATAATCAACAATACTTGAAACTCTGAATACCAAATAAATATCTTTTCCAATTGGAAAATGAAATAAAATACATTAACATACATGATACATTAGATTTTGAATAATGCTACACTTTAACTGCAGTCTCTATAAGTTATATACAACAGGAAAATATTTGAATCAGATACCCATGATAATAAATTAATATAGAATTGGACATAAGTTACAGTAGTTTGCATTTAAAATTGTTCATATGGCACACACAAACACATACAAACACAGACACACACAAACACACACACACAAATACATTATTATGTAATCAACCAGATTAGAAAATTATAGTTAATGCCAACTGGGAATTGACTTTCAGCAACCATAACCTAGCATCCATAGACCAGGACTTGACTTTGTATGTAGGTTGTTTTTTATGAATGATATTGTCACAATCCATACATCTGTCCTTCTGTCTATGCATCCATCTGTCTATCCATCCATATACCTATCTGTTTTATTTTTTATTGAGCAGGATGGTTTATTATATGATTTGTTCATATGAGGAACTGAACTCAGAGCATGATTTTCAGGAACCTTTGATGAAGTATTAATGGCAAGTTCCTTCCATATGCATTACATTTCATTTGCCTGTTTTCTTAACAACTTTGAGAAACTATTCATATCCCTCTAGAGAATAGAATATTAGCCTTTTCTTGCTATGAAAAAGAACAATTATAATTGTTATGACTTTAATTCTTAACAGAAGGCAAAAACATCAAGTTTAGTAAAATCAATAAATAATTTAGTTCCTGAGAATACAAAGTGAAAATTCAAAAGACACTTACAAAATATTGAATTAAATTCCAAATAATCCTAAATGTTTCTATCACAAGTCCAAAAGTACAGGCTATTCTGAATGAATTATAATATTGAATGACTTTCTTAATGTATCACATTGATATAATCCACAATGTCTTTGAATGAATAATCCAAAAGTACTATTTTAGTCCAATGAATACTTTAAATAAATAATTCATCTTAAATTATAATCTTAACACAATAAATGATTCCACAGACTAATTATAAAACAAAAAATAATAATTATTTACCAGGTCCTATATATAATAATTTCACTTGATCTAAGACGCAATAGATTTTCCTATAGAAAAAGCCAGGATTTAAACTTAAACAAAAATAAGTTTACTTCTTAGAATCTTAAAAAAAAAATCAAGCAGGCATTACCCTCAACTGCCAACAAAGTCTATGATATTTTTCAGTCACATAATTTTCAAGAACTCAATGACCTGGCTTTCTAGCTATATCTGACCTTTCTTGAATGCATATATGGCTTCAGAAACACACTGCATGTGGTGTTTTTGGTGGATTCTCCTAGTCAATCTCAGTTGTAGATTTACTTTTTTTATTGGGATCTAAATTTTCTCTTTTGTCTCCCAGGAAGAACTGGATAATGTCAGCACCAGTCTTACATTCAACAGTGGGACATTTCTCATTGAACAATGTCAGTTGAGTTAAAAGTCAGAGCTATAGCTGCTTCAAAATCATCCTCCATGTATCGCTTGAAAACACAATCCTATTCACAAAATAAGCTTTCCTTTTCCAGGATATCTTCATTTCAAAATTAATTCTTAATTCCCTCGTTAATACTGATGAGACTAAACTCACTTTTAAATCTGATTATAGTGGAAAGTGACACTTAACTGTTTGAATAGACCCTGCTTGTATTGTTTGAATAGACTATATTTGTACTGTTTGAATAGACCTTGTGCTGTTTGAATAGACCCTATTTGTGCTGTTTGAATAAACACTATTTATGCATATGCAAATAGACATCAGGCTCCTCTTGTCTGCACTACAGCAGGTTACAGATAGCAGTGGCAAGTTCAAAGAGATGCCACCACTAATCCTTTCTTTGATCTGTTGCTATCAAAACAATATCTCCACACTTCCCACAATAATAATAATAATAATAATAATAATAATAATAATAATAATAATAATAATAATAATAATAATAATAATAATAATAATAATAATAATAATAATAACAAGGACTTTATATAGCACCTAATATTTAGAAGCTCTAAGTTCTTTAGGATATTTGACAACACTTAAAAAGAATTTTAAAAAAACAACATATGTAATGAAATGATTACAAAATTTTTAAAAACAAACACCACAAAATTAGAAACAGAAAATATGCTGTAAATTTTCAAAGTAAAGATACGTTAAAAAGAATACATTATTAGGTCATTATGATTGTTCATGCAGTTGAAATAGATGGGTTTCAAGGGCGCTCTTGAATGAAATCACTGTGTCTTTGTGTCTAAGTACAGTGGGCAATTCATTCCACATTGCTGGGCCCTGGTATGCAAAAGAACATTGTCCATATCATTTCAACTTCATAGTGGGAATATTGAGAATGCATGTATCAGAAAGGACAGTAAGCATCTTGCAGGTGTATACACATGGGTGAGGTCAGATAGGTATGTTGGACTGGAGACAGTCAGTGAAACATAGCACACAGAACAAATTTTGTGTTTAATTCTGGATCATATGGATAGCCAGTGTAGGGTACAGAGTGGCAGAAAGGCATGTTCTGATCGTGGTACACTAAGAATGATCCGAGCAGCAGTGTTTTGAACTTTTTGAAGTTTCTAAAGTAGATATTGAGATGAACCAGACAGAATTGAATTACTATAGACCAGTTTTGAAAGTACTAAGGAACACACAAGTGTTTTTGTGGCATCAAGTGACAGATACTTGCGAATGGAGCTGATGCTCTCAGCTCAAGATATGCAGCCCGGCAAATGTTCATGGCATGTTGATGCAATGAGAGAGTACTGTCAAGAGTGAGACCGAGGTATCATACTGACTGCTTGAATTTAATGTTGGTATTGCTAATATTTATTGTATGAGGTAAAGGATGTGAATGAGAAAGTCTTTGTTTTGTAATCAGGATGGCTTCAGTTTTATCATCATTCATCTGCAGCTTGTTACATGTCATCCATGATTTCACATCAGAAATAGACCTCTATGTCTTGGATGGTAGCTTCAACTTCAGCTGGATGGCTAGATTTGTATATTTGGGTGTCATCGGCATACAATTGGTGAGACACTTGATGATGATCTATGACACTTGAGAGTGGCTGAGTGTACAGAATGAAGAGAACAGGTCCAAGAACAGCCCCCTGTGGAACACCACAGCATAGATCAACTGGGCTGGAGTGTTTTCCATTTGCGGACACAATTTGTGTCCTGTTGACCAAGTAGGACTTGAACCATAGTAAGGCCGTATCATGAATGCCAAATACATGCTGGAGACGGTGAAGTAATATATCATGGTCTGTTGTGTCAAATGCTGCAGACAAGTCAAGGAGAGTGAGGACTGTAGACTTTCCACAATCCAAAGCAGAGAGAAGGTCGCTGACTGCTTTCAGAAGAGCGGTTTCAGTATTGTGGCAAGGCCGATATGCAGACTGTACATTGCTACAAAGACTTTGAATTCAGATGTGATACAAGTTGGGATAGAACAACTTTTTCTAAGATTTTTTACATGAATGGGAAATTAGAAACTGGGTGGTAGTTCTTTAGATCATTATGGTCAAGTGTTGGTTTCTTCAGCAGAGGTTGTACAATGGCAGTTTTGTAAAATGATGGGAATTCCCCAGATGAGAGAGACATATTAATAACATCAGTTAGTGAAGGTAATATTGGATCCAAGCACTCTAGCAGAAGTGACGTCTGAATCAGATCCAGTACACATGACTTTGGTGCACTCTTCATCATGATTGTAAGTACTAAATCCATAGAGACAGTTAATGGTTGCCACTGAAATTCTGTATAGCAACTGTATGGTGATGATAAGTCAACTGAAATAGTGTTGTCAAGTTTATCTCTGATAGTTTGTACTTTGCCATGGAAGAAATTTGCAAACAGGTCCGGAAGGTCGACTCGAGAGAAGGCAGCTGGAAGTAGTGTACATTTGTTCTTTGACCGTAGCTTGTTAGTAATCTCAAATAGCTCTTTGCAGCTGGAACTTTCCATGATCTTAGTACTGTAGTGGGCCGATTTCGCTGCATGCACTATGTTTGTGACATTCTTCTTAGCGGCATCATCAATCTGCTTATGAACAGTGAGTCTGGTAGAAAGCCAAAGTTGCCAAGTTTTGGGAATGGTTTGCACTTGGAGTGAGGTAAAAGTCTATCAGTTGCATGGTCAAAAGGTCAGAAGTCAAGGACACTGTGATTGAAAGAAGAAAAATTGTTTCTTTGTAATAATATTATTGATCTGTCACATGACCTGGACCAAACTTTGTGAATAATTTGTACATGGGGTATGAAAGAAGCCTGTTAATTTGGGGTCAAAGGTCAAAGTCAGTGTTAGTAAAGAAGAAAACAATTTTTGTAAAAAAGAATGTCAGTTCTTGACCTTCTTTATAGTTTGTGGATGACTTAAATTTTATGTAAGAATGTGCATGCTGATTTTCAGGGTTCAAAGGTAAAGGTCATTGTGACTTGAATAAAAATGGTTTTTTGCAGAGCTTTTAAGATACTTGACCAGACTGTCTGGATTGCTGTCACTTATGGTAATAAACAAACCTATCGATTATGGGATCTAAATGTCAAAAGTCAAGATCAATTAGTAATTCTGCTAAGAGAATAATGGTTTTTGCAAAGTAAGTTTAGTTTAAATCAGCAAAAACTTGACAAAATGTTCAGAGCTTTGAGACCATAGATTAATAATAATCTCCTGAGTAAGGATTACCCTGTTAGTTCACACATAAAGGAATATTTATGGGGCAGTTCTTATGTAAATTAATTCATTACTAGTAATTGATGACATCTGAAGACAAGTGGACATGTATTTTTTCATAACTTGGTCTTCATTGTTTGTGAACATGTTCTTTGATTATGCATATCATATTGCAAATCAACCATGTCATAATGTATATATATTGCAGGTCCACCATATATTCATTCTTGTTGTATATTTGTGTGTATGTGTGTGTATATATATATATATATATATATATATATATATATATATATATATATATATATATATATATATATATATATATATATATATATATATATATACTGCAGGTCCACCATATATTCATTCTTGTTGTATATTTGTGTGTATGTATATATATATATATATATATATATATATATATACTGCAAGCCCACAATATATTCATTCTTATTGTATTTATACTCTGAGTCCACCATATAATCATACTTACTGTACACATACACATGATACTGCAGGCCTACCATGCATTCATTGTTACTGTATGTATACTGAAAGCCCACAATATATACAAGTATACCATATATAATCACTTGTAAGTCCAACTGGAAACAACATAGGCCCAGATCTGCCACTGTATAATGCAATGGCACAACTGGATCTGTGCATTTTGCTGTTCAACTCATCTTACAAGCAAGTAATATGCAATAATATATTTGATCGCAACATTTGTTTTAAAATGTTTAATGGAATACATTTCAATCCAAATAATTTTCCAAACTTTAGATTTTGATCAGTAAAAATATTAACTTTGATATAATTTTTTTTAGATATTCCTAGACCCTGATTGTCCTTGTGTAACAGAGAGATTCAAGACATCTTGCCATGGTTCTATTCCATAATATCAATCTTGGACAGAGAGTGGAGGTCAATATGGAATGGGGAGTCATAAAAGGAGTGGTTCAGTACAAGGGTAGCATTGCCACAAAAGCTGGGGACTGGGTTGGGGTTCAGTTAGAGGAGCCATGTGAGTGTATCAAAATAAATAAATTGTGATACATTATGAATTATAAGTGATATCAAAATTTCAGTCTATTCTTCCTTTTATCCATTTATTCATTCAGCCATACATACAGCCATGTGCGTGTATGTATGTATGTATGTATGCATGTATGTATGTATGTATGTATGTATGTATGTATGTATGTATGTATGTATGTATGTATGTATGTATGTATGTATGTATGTATGTATGTATGTATGTATGTATGTATGTATGTATGTATGCATGCATGCATGCATGCATGCATGCATGCATGCATGCATGCATGCATGCATGCATGCATGCATGTATGTATGTATGTATACATTATGAATTTTAAGTGATATCAAAATTTCATTCTATTCTTCCTTCTATCCATTTATTCATTTAGCCATACATACAGCCATATGTGTGTATGTTTGTATGTCTGTCTGTCTGTCTGTATGAATGTATGTATGTATGTATGAATGTATGTATGTATGTATGTATGTATGTATGTATGTATGTATGTATGTATGTATGTATGTATGTATGTATGTATGTATGTATGTATGTATGTATGTATGTATGTATGTATGTATGTATGTATGTATGTATATATGTATTATTACATCTCAAGGCTGGTACAAAAGTAACAAAGAAAAGAATGAAGCCAGGGTTGTGATCACTAAACACAACAATAGGAGATTAGAGCTGAACTAAGGGAACTAAAAAATGTTGTAATGCCAACATTAAAGCTAAACATTCCTTCTCAATTGCTGAATAATTGCTTTGGTGCGTTTTTAACTTCTTTGAAAAATAGTACACTGGATGATCAATACCACTTATCTTCTTGCTCCAACCCCAACATCACTTGCATCAACAGACAATTTAAATGATTGACTGAAATTTGGAGCTGTAAGAACTGGTGCACTTTAAACTATGGTCTTTAACTTGTCAAAATCCTCCTGACATTTTTCAGTCCAAAGAAACTTATTTTTAATGGTCAATAAATTTGTCAGGGGTTCAGCAATATTTAGAAAATTTGGAACAAAATTTCTGATAGTATCCAGCCATATCTAAAAGTCATATCAGTTGCTTTTTTCTGAAAGGCACAGGGCATTCAGAGATAGCCTTGACCATAGCATCAATAGGTTTAACTTGTCCATGTCCCACAATCTGTCCTAGAAAAGTTAAACAAGTATGGCAGAACTCACTTTTGGATAAAACGTTTGGTCAAATTTGCATCAGTGAGTTTGTCAAAGAATTTCTGGATTGTTGCTAGATGTTCTTTCCAGGTGTCATTGTAGATGATGACATCATTGATGTAAGCATCACAATTATCTAGACCAGAGGTAATCATATTCATTGGCATTTCCAATTTTATCAATGCAGTCATCAATTCTTGGAAATGGAAATGAATCTGTCTTAGTCACACTGTTCACCTTTATATAATCAGTGCACATATGTAAAGTTTTATCCAGTTTCGGAAAAAATATACATGGTGAACTCACAATAATCTAGACCAGAGGTAGTCATATTTATAAAATGTTGAAAGGTATTTGCCGAACCCTTCATCCCAAATTGCATCACTTTATATTGATAACATCCATCTGGAGTCACAAATGCCAAAATTTCCATTGCTCTTTCCATTAGTGGAATTTGCCAAAATCCTTTCAGAAGGTCAGATTTGGTGACATACTTGGCATTTCCAATTTTATCAATACATTCATCGATTCTTGGTAATGGAAATGAATCTGTCTTAGTCACACTGTTCACCTTTATATAATCAGTGCACATATGTAAAGTTTTATCCGGTTTCGGAACAAATATACATGGTGAACTCCAGTAACTTTTACTGGTCTCTATATGAAATCATTCTCCAGTCAATACTGAATTTCCTTTTTAAGTATTCCTATTTGAGAGGGTTCATCCAGTATGTGTTGTTTCACAGGTTTGGAATTTACAATTTCAGCGTCAGGAAATAAGTGCTCATAGGAGCATCAGAAAAAAGGTGCTCATATTCAACAGTATAACTTCATACCTTTCTTGTTCTTGCAAATGTGAAAATTTCTACTCCAGATTATTTATAATTTCCGAATTCCAAAGATTTGCTGCACCAAAATCAGTCTGATTGAATTCCTTCGCTTAAATCCTCAGTGAGTGGGACAGGTACAACTAAAATAATTGCATGATTTACCTGGCTTTCTCTCTCAATATACTTGAACTCCTTTAATGTATTTAGATCGGAGTACTATTTTTATAATTTATCTCATTCATTTTCTTCTTAACTTTATAAGGGCTGTAATTGAAGAATATTTTGAAGCATGAGCAAGAGAGAAAGAACCCTATCACCATACTCAAAAGTTTGCTCCACTGAAGTTCACTGAAACTATAATTTCACTCTTGACTTGAATTGCTGAATGCTAAATTCAAGTATAACTAGCTGGAAAATTCCAGACATAAATTTTGACCCTAGAATTGACTGGACAGATTTATGAAAGTCAAAGTGAGTAGAAAACTTTATCAAAGCTTTTACTGTTGGTCTTGTTTTTATATTCCTCAAAGGAATTGCCTCTGGGAACCTTGCTGATGCACACATAATGGTCAACAAGTATTGGTTGCTTGACTTGGTCTTAGGTAAGGAACCAACAAAATCTACCATTATTCTGCTAAATGTTTTGTAAAATGCAGAAATAGGTTGCAGATGAACCTTTGGTATCTTCTGATTGGGTTTTCCTACCATTTGACAAGTATGACAAGATCTGCAGTATATACCAACAT
The DNA here is from genome assembly GCA_016746295.1 of Potamilus streckersoni. Classification (NCBI taxonomy): domain Eukaryota; kingdom Metazoa; phylum Mollusca; class Bivalvia; order Unionida; family Unionidae; genus Potamilus; species Potamilus streckersoni. The sequence goes on from JAEAOA010000213.1 coordinate 1,171,329, forward strand.
CACTTTTGATTTTTGGCCAATAAAAGTGAATCAAGATCTTGCGACGAGTTTTATTTATCCCTAAATGACCAGCCAGAGGAGTTTCATGAGCCAAACAAAGTATTTCCTCTCTGTAATTATTCTGGTACTATAATTTGATAGTCAATTGACCACTCATCACCAGCAGGTACATCGGGAAGTCTCCATTTTCTCATAAGAATCCCAGTTTTAATAAACTAACAGACCGGTACTTCATTGGCTTCAGTTTCACTAGTGGCCCATTGAAACAAACAGATCTCAGGATCTTTTTCTGTTTGACAAACAAGTGATTGTCATTTATCAACTGGATTAGAAAAGAAATAATCATTAGTTAAAAGAGGATAACTGTGTTATTATTATTTTTATTATGACTTTATTTAAAGAGGGTAACTCAATTAGCTAAGAACTAATCAACCTTGAGGCCCTCAATGCTTTCAATACATGACTGTGACCATGACCTCTTAGAAATAAGAGCATTTGGGATAGGTCTATCTTGATTCTGATGCTTATGTTTCAGTTTGAAGCAATCAGAAATGATGTCTTTTTTCTTCTTGCAATATGTATACATAGGAAGAGACAAGGATTTTAAATCAAGCTTATCAGAAGCTTGATTTTTAGAAGTTGTGCCATATTGAGCTTTAGAAGGGCTTGTATTAGGCTGAAATACCTTTTTCCCAGTAGAATGCTGAGTGAAATACTTGCCTACACCAGGAACTTTATGAGCTAAGAAACACTCATCAGCAGCATAAGCAGCATTTTCCAAGGTTTGATTTTATGCTCATCAAGATACATTCTAATGTCACTATAGACACAGTTCCTGAACCCTTTAACTAATATGATTTGTCTGAGACTTTCATAATCTTTATTGACCTTTTTAGAAGCGAACCACATATCAAACTGTTGTGCCTTTTCCCAAGCACACTTGACATAGGTCTTGTCAGTTGATTTTCTAGAATTCCTGAATTTTTGCTGATAAATCTCAGGGAATAATATAAGAATAAAATATCCGGTATAGAATCAAATATCCGAGATATAATCTGTGTTACATAAATGAACACAAAGTAATACATGTTGCTTTGGCTCATAGACCTTTAGGGAATTATAAACATTTTTCAGTATTCGAAACAAGTCTATACAGTCTGGTTGAGACAATGTATCTATAGGTTTAACTCGTGTAGAGACAACCATGTAGAGTTTTACAAACACAATGTTTTTGTGTTTACTTGTTTGTTTTGTATATGTTTTATATTTGCTTTTGAAAAAGGCTCATTAAGAGTCAAATGCGCTCAGGCTAGTTAGTTACTAGTTTCGCACTGTTCGTCATCAGTTTATTGCATTTAAATACATGTATATGTATGTGTGTATGTATATATATAAAATTGTGCATTGATTCTTCAGTGTATACAATAATTTTCATCTATCCTTACGTCTGTCCATCTACCAACAGGTTTTGGATTATATCTTGAATTATGTGTTATAGCACAGAATTGGTAAATATTTGGTATGAATCATTGACCAGTACAAGAGTAGGTAACCTCTCGGGCTTGCAACCCTAGTGCAGCTACATTATTTATATTGTTAGGGTCAAAGGTGAAAATTAAATTTCCATATTTAGTTTAATTTGAACACTTGTGTATTCTTTTGTTGCTCATAGCACTGTTCATTTTTTATACAGTATTACTATTTCATTTTAATGGAATGGAATCACTGATTCCAAATGTTCTTCATTTCTTTTTTGTAAAAAAAGGCCATAATTTATTTTTTTACAGATTCTCTAATTGGTATCTTGAATGCTATTCTTATTACAAGGGATGATTCTTCATTTTGTTTTCCTTCAAAATGCCTGAATGATTTAATAAAATATTGTTAGAAATATTGAAACTTGGTGAAAAAGAACCAAATTGGTTCAACAGTGAGGAAAATTGGCTGTTTACAACCACATTTTCCTCCTGTAAGAAATGGTTTCACAGTTCTATTTGTAGACCACAGTGACAGTTAAATTTAATTATGCTGTATTTGCAAGATTGCATTGGTTTTAATTTAATATTTTGTTATCAACCAGGCAGTTTCAGAGAGGATGCAGCATGTCATAAATATAATAAATATTGAAATAGAATTGATGATGAAATTCACTTCTTAAAATGAAATTACTTTTTTCTGCAAGTTTCAGATTAGCTGCCAATTAAAAAAAACAACATACAATAGTACATGGTTTTTACACCAGAAGTCTTTTTTGTGATGGATAAAAATGCATGCATATGTATTGTAGAACTGAATTTTCTGGATCTGTGGTTTGAACATGTGAATGTTTTGGAAAATGAGTCATAAAAATAATATGTAATAGTAAATGAAGCTAACTTCTGTAATTCATCTATGATTGTGACCCCAAAAATGAACAAAATTAGTCTGCAAAACTGGAATATTCAGTGTTCAGATTAGATAATAGGTTAAAATACTGTTCTGATTATGCAGAGTACTGGAATACTCAATGTTAAAAACCCATCATAATTTAACAGACAAAGAGTTCAATTTTGTAGTTGTAGTGGGCAAGGATCTAAATTATAAGTGGCAAGGTTAGATGGGTTCTGCTATATTAGAGACAACTGGATTTGGCAGTATTAGAAAGCACAGGGTAAACAGATTCTGCAGTAAAGAGCACAGGGTAAATACTAAGGGCTGAATTAGATGGATTTTGAAGCATTAGAGGGAGCACTGTAAAGGATTCTGTTCTATTAGAGATCACAGGGTAATTAAATGTACTAAAGGGGCCAAATTCAGTGGATTCTGTTCTATTAGAAAACAGAGGGTAATTATGGATTCTGCTGTATTAGAGAGCACATGATACATGTATTTATGGAATCTGCTGTATTAGAGAGCAAAATGGAATTATGGATTCTACTCTCTTAGAGAGGACAGTCAGGGTAATTATTGAGGATTCTACTGTATTGGAGAGCACATGGTAATTATAGATTCTGCTCTATTAGAGAGCACATTCATGATAATTATGAATTCAAGAGCACGGGGTAATTTCATATACTAAAGGTATAGATTTGATAAACAAATTTTATTCATGGGCTTTAATATGGTACTTGTTTTACAAACAAGATATCATACCTGCTAACTGTGAGTGCTGATGCTTGTTTTGTTGTCAAATGGAAAGGAATGGCCACTTGCATCAATGACAATTTATACAGAATAAATTTTTTGGTTAGTGATTGATGGGTTTGGAAAGTTTGCTGGGTAACAAGTCAAGGTTGTTTTTATTGGTTTGTGCAATACTGCAGTACTAGGCCAGGTTCTGGTGATTTAAGGCAGGGTACCTATCCTTTATATATATATATATATATATATATATATATATATATATATATATATATATATATATATATATATATATATATATATATATATATCAGGGATAGACAGGTAAGGAATTTTGCCTGGTTCTGGGTACCCAGTAGTAACTATATGGCCAGGCCAAGTATTTCTGGGTAGTACAAAACTCAGATGGGGACACCAGTCAATCCAAATTATTGGTTGATATAATTAATTTAGTATAATGACCCATCCATGTCACAGGAATTTTACATTTATTGCAAAAAAGTAATAGATATTAATTCTTGTTTGCATCTATTCACCAGCATAAGAGAATTGATATGAAGCATCCCTGGCTCTCTGTTTTAATTGTAACATGTATGCTCCATGAGAGATAGAACTTGGCTGGCTCTCTGCTTTAAGTGTAACATGTATGCTCCATATGATATAGAACATCCTTGGCTCTCTGCTTTAAGTGTAACATGTATGCTCCATGTGAGATAGAACATCCCTGGCTCTCTGCTTTAAGTGTAACATGTATGCTCCATATGAGATAGAACATCCCTGACTCCCTGCTTTAAGTGTAACATGTATGCTCCATGTGAGATAGAACATCCCTGGCTCTCTGTTTCCTCCATTGACACTTGCTTTGTATCCTAGAATCTGCAGTGCCAGTCATCTCAGTTGCTTGCTAATGTCTCCTATTCTTTGAAGTTAGCTGTGAAGTCTTTGATGTCACTCTTGCAGACATCTTTGAAGTAGAGTTTTAGGTGTTCTGTTGATCTTGTGTGATTGGCAACTTCACTGTAACACATCCTTTGGGATACATCCATCTTATATCAAAACATTCATTAAAAATGTCTGTTTTGGCATTTACATCTTAACAAAAACATCATCACAAGTAAGATATTTTAGCATGTCAAGATTTTATATGACTCCAACTTTCTTAATACCATTGTGGTTAATGTTAGGCTTGCCAAGCTTTTATATGACTGTGACTTTCTTAATACCACTGTGTTTCCTTTTTCTTCTTTATTTACCGTATTCATTTTTCAAAGACTGTTGAAATCTTTAGTAGAAAAATAATGTAAGTAAAAAACCTGTTTATTTATTGTTTATAACTTGCCAGTCAACAAAGCTATAAATATGCACTTTCCAAAAAGCAATATTGCTTTGAATTTGATAACCACATAATATTTTTAGATTACCCCATCCCTCTTGTTTTTGATTTTTGTTCCTAGGGGATGAATGTTGCTAAATTAATGCTTTTTTCCAAATATGATGATCATGTGGAGTTTGTTGGTTAAAAATTGTGTTTTTCATGTGATATGCCATAACATGGCTGGTGTAAATTAGATTGGTTTTCTAGTAATTGATTCTGATGAAATAACTGATTAGGAGGGTAAAAAGAAAATCAGTGCAAAAGGTTATGAATCAAAGGGAGATAACCAAAAGGGGTCAGCAAGCCTCAGTCTTCTCGGTGTTTTATTTAGTCAAATTTACATCCAGCTGTTTTTGTTCTCATTACACAATCACTTGCTCCAACAAGAAATGAAGAGGAATATGATGACATGTATGATAGCATTGATAATTATTTATAATGATGATGTGAGATTATGATGTGAGCTGATGATGATGTGAGACTATGATGTGACATGATAATGATGTGAGATGATGATGATGTGAGATTATGATGTGACATGATAATGATGTGAGATGATGATGATGTGATGAGCATCATTAACATCTACAATGGACATGTTGATATCAGGAGTTATTGGCTCATTATAATTTGCTTAACATCATGTGACAGATTGAATGATAAGCATAATTACCTAAGTAATTATTCTTCCTCTCCCTCTTGCTGACATAGGTCAATATTGTATTTATGACATATGAATCACTGTTTATTTTTATTTAGAGAACATGCAGTTCTTTCAGATAACTTATGCATTCTCTTTAGGTGATTGTTAAAACTGTACAACATTACATGCACCATTCAGTTGATGAAACCAGACATGTACATAGTAACTCAGAACAGTAACTAAAGATATCAAAGCCTATTTTCCAAGCCAGTGTTGTACATAGAAATTCAAGTTATCTTTACTTCTATTTTTTTATAATCTTGCTATATCTGCTAAAAGGAAGAGTTATAAATACATAAATATAACTACCAAATAATCTCATTTACACAAAAAAAACATTCATGGTGAAATGTATTGATGAAAGGTGCTACATATATTGGATGCTTATATTGCTTTTAAAATTCAAATAAAGAGAATCTGCATATGTTTGTGTGTGTGATTTGGATTTTTAATGTAGTTTTAACAATCTTTCAGTCATATCGCTATGATGTCTGCAGTATGACAGTTTATAGTGGTGTCTATCACTGGGGCATCATGCCACAGACATGTAGCATGATGTCCTACCCAGTCACATTATCCTGACACCATGTTGACCAGCCCTAACACTAACCTCTTAATGCTGAGCACCTAGTGAGGCAACTGTTACTACCATTTTTATAAGTCTTTGGTATAACTTGGCCAGGGTATGAACCCGCAGCCTCCTGCATCCTAGGCAGATACTCTAACCACTATAGCACCAAAATGATCAAAATAAAAAGAAAAGTTTTTGTATGGGATATGACATTTAAAATAAACACAATAGAGTCTGAAAGGTAGTGATACTATTAGGGCTAAAATAGACACTATAGTGCCTGAAAGGTAGGGATACTATTAGGGCTAAAATAGAAACTGTAGTGCCTGAAAGGTAGGGATACAATTATGGCTAAAATAGGAACTATAGTGCCTGAAAGGTAGGGATACAATTAGGGCTAAAATAGGAACTGTAGTGCCTGAAAGGTAGGGATACTATTAGAGCTAAAATAGAAACTATAGTGCCTGAAAGGTAGTGATACTATTAGGACTAAAATAGAAACTATAGTGCCTGAAAGGTAGGGATACAATTAGGGCTAAAATAGGAACTGTAGTGCCTGAAAGGTAGTGATACTATTAGGACTAAAATAGAAACTATAGTGCCTGAAAGGTAGGGATACTATTAGGGTTAAAATAGGAACTGTACTGCCTAAAATGTAGGGATACTATTAGAGCTAAAATAGAAACTATAGTGCCTGAAAGGTAGTGATACTATTAGGACTACAATAGAAACTATAGTGCCTGAAAGGTAGTGATACTATTAGGACTAAAATAGAAACTATAGTGCCTGAAAGGTAGGGATACTATTAGGGCTAAAATAGAAACTATAGTGCCTGAAAGGTAGGGATACAATTAGGGCTAAAATAGGAACTGTAGTGCCTGAAAGGTAGGGATACAATTAGGGCTAAAATAGGAACTGTAGTGCCTGAAAGGTAGTGATACTATTATGACTAAATAGAAACTATAGTGCCTGAAAGGTAGAGATACTATTAGGACTAAAATAGAAACTATAGTGCCTGAAAGGTAGGGATACTATTAGGGCTAAAATAGAAACTATAGTGCCTGAAAGGTAGGGATACTATTAGGGCTAAAATAGGAACTGTAGTGCCTGAAAGGTAGGGATACAATTAGGGCTAAAATAGGAACTGTAGTGCCTGAAAGGTAGTGATACTATTATGACTAAAATAGAAACTATAGTGCCTGAAAGGTAGGGACACTATTAGGGCTAAAATAGGAACTGTAGTGCCTGAAAGGTAGGGATAAAATTAGGGCTAAAATAGGAACTGTAGTGCCTGAAAGGTAGGGATACTATTAGGGCTAAAATAGGAACTGTAGTGCCTGAAATTTGTAAATTATAGAAGGCTTTGATAGTTATTAAATAGAATCTTTAGGATATAAAAATGGTCATTGTAATAGAGCTTTAACACTCATAAAATATGATCTATATGGCATGAAAGTTGTTGATTCTAATAGGGCTTTGACACTTAAAAATGGAATCTATTTAGCTTAATTAATTGTTATTCTATTAGGGCTGAAACTATAAGGATTGAAAGGTGGTGATTCTTAAAGGGCTGTGATACTTATAAAACTGAAATTATTTGGTGTGAATTGTGTGATTTTAGTAGGGCTTTTACACTTATAAAACAAAACCTGTAAGTCTTACATGATGGTGTTTCTAATAGGGCTATAACACTTGTGAAATAGAAAGCATATGATCTGAAATGTGGTGATTACAGTTGGGCTATGACACCTTAAAATAGAAAAGTTAAGGTCTAAAATGTGGTGATTAAAGTAGGGCTATGACACCTTAAAATAGAAAAGTTAATGCCTGAAATGTGGTGATTAAAGTAGGGCTATGACACCTTAAAATAGAAAAGTTAAGGCCTGAAATGTGGTGATTAAAGTAGGGCTATGACACCTTAAAATAGAAAAGTTAAGGCCTGAAATGTGGTGATTAAAGTAGGGCTATGACACCTTAAAATAGAAAAGTTAAGGCCTGAAATGTGGTGATTACAGTAGGGCTATGACACCTTAAAATAGAAAGGTTAATGCCTGAAATGTGGTGATTAAAGTAGGGCTCTGATACCTTAAAATAGACAAGTTAAGTTCTAAAATGTGGTGATTAAAGTAGGGCTATGACACCTTAAAATATAAAAGTAAAGGCCTGAAATGTGGTGATTACAGTAGGGCTATGACACCTTAAAATAGAAAGGTTAAGGTCTAAAATGTGGTGATTAAAGTAGGGCTATGACACCTTAAAATAGAAAAGTAAAGGCCTGAAATGTGGTGATTACAGTAGGGCTATGACACCTTAAAATAGAAAGGTTAGGGCCTGAAATGTGGTGATTACAGTAGGGCTATGACACCTTAAAATAGAAAGGTTAAGGCCTGAGATGTGGCAATCTTATTAGGGTTTGGACTCATAAAATAGGAACTCTAAGGCCTGAAATGTGGTGATTGTAACAGGGTTATGACACTTGTAAAATAGAAACCATAGGGTCTGAAACATGGTGACTCACATAGGAAAATGATACTTTAAAATAGAAATTGCAAGGTCTGATATGTAATAATTTTAAATATTGACAATTATATTCAGTTATTTGATTATTTCATAAATTCATTCCTCATTAGTAATCATCTTTTCACATACTTGTACAGTGGTTGAATTTCCCCAAATCAGTTGTAACACATTACAAGAATTATTCTGCAGAGCTCTGCAATGGCTGTAATGTATGATGACAGTTGTAAGTCTAACAGGGACAGGCAGTTTCAATCATCTTCATTAATCCCTAACAGCAGGGCAAGACAACAGTAATGGTAATGCAAGACAACAGTAATGGTAATGCAAGACAACAGTAATGGCAATGCAATACAACAGTAATGGCAGTGCAAGACAACAGTAATGGCAGTACATCATAACAATAATGGCAATGTAACATCACAGTAATTGACTCTTTATTCTATTCCCCTTGAATAACCAGGGATTGAATCCCCCTAAAATTGAACACTTTGCCAGCACATTTGCCATCTTCCATATTGTCGTATGTGGGTTGTACTTAGCAAATTAAGACTATGCTAAAAATAGAAGTCACTTATTATTCATATACATGTATTTTGCTTTTCCTACAAATTTTTTTTCCATGGTCAAACAGTTGAAAATGAGAAAAATATAATTATTTTTATTTAATTGAGGATTTTAGTTAAATGATTTCACTATATTTGATTATTTTTATTTACTACCAATCCAGTAGTATTTGTTACATAATATATGTTGTATTTATACCTTTTTATGCACCTAGATGTACCAGTGCATTATATGCCAGCAGGTTTGGTTATTGCTATGTATTATATAGGTGAGGATATATGGCATGCTGATATACCATATATATTCATGTGTAAGTCAATTAAAACTGCAGACAACAAATATCAGATGCTGTTTGCTCATCTGATTATTCCTAAAACTACACAGACCCATATCTGTCAGTGCATTATGCAATGGCAGATCTGTCTGTGCAGTTTGCAACTGGTCATGTCTTATAAGCAAGTCTATACAGTAAATGTTGCTTATGTTGACACTTAAGCATATATGTATGTGTCTAGTGTTAAACCTGGGTTTGGCAGAAAACCATCATCACTTTTACAAAACTTATCCTATATTTAGTACTAAGGTTAATGCCAGAAACACTAAGTACTAAGTGTATTATTATCTGTTAATAAGCCTACCCCTTTAGGGTATTATTCTGTTAATAAGCCTACCCTCTACTTTTTGACAGGTTTATTAGGCTAGACCTCTGGTCTTTATCGTGGAAAAATTCTGTATATGCTTTCTTTTCTATGAAGACTAAAAACTTCTTTCATTAATACAGTACTAACTTAGCAGGAAAGGTTACAATAATTATTCTTTGTTTACTGTTTGTAAAGATATGAGTAGAGTTTAAAATTGAACCTGCTCAAATTAGCCTGTAAATTAATTTTTGTACCAGATGAATAATGTACTTTTTATCCAATTTTTATTTTATTTTTGCAATTATATTTCCCCTCTATAACTTTGTGATTTCTGCCATGGAATTGGTTCATAATAAATGCAATGGATCCTATAAATTATACTGGAATATTAAAATCACAATTTGTTCCTATGGATAATCAAAAACCTGTGTCAATACCCAGTTTTATTAAAATAACAAACATGAAAAGAATTTAGTCAGAAAATTAAACATATATGGCAATTCAGATATTTTTTTTTTTATTCAGTGGCATATCAACAACTGATCTTATTTCATTTGTTTTATATGCGCTAATGAATGAGTCTGTCATTAATGTCATTAAAAGATCTGTCATTATTTTGATATTGGCTTCATTGATCAAAAAGAATGAAAATGTATTTCTAGGATCATCAAATGTCCGGGAAACATAAAATACTGCTGGGTTGGATGCCATTACTTTAGGTTGTAATTAGCATACATTCTTACTCATGAATGACATTAAACCCACTGCACTGTACTGCAGTGCTATGCATTTGGCGGTGCTGTTTTAAGACATATGCATAAGATGCACATGACTAGGCCCCCCCCAACACAGCAGTGGACCCTAAGGTAGCCCCAAAGGATCATTTCTGTGTCTGTTGCCTTATCGGTTTTGCCCCCAAGTTTCTTAAAATGGCTCTGGCATTTGTAGATCAGTGCTGAGCAGTTTCCAAACATTTGGATGGATAACATGCATTAGAGTACTGATATATGGATATATGCATGAGAGTACTGATAGATGGATATATATGACAGGACTGATGGATGGATAAATGCAGGATAGAACACATATATGCATGAGAGTACTGATATATGGATATATGCATTAGAGTAATGATATATGGATATATGCATGAGAGTACTGATATATGGATATATGCATTAGAGTACTGATATATGGATATATGCATTAGAGTACTGATATATGGATATATGCATTAGAATACTGATATATGGATATATGCATGAGAGGATTAATAGAGTACTGATAGATGGATATATATGACAGGACTGATGGATGGATGTATGCAGGATGGAACACATGGTTATATGCATGAGAGTACTGATATATGGATATATGCATTAGAGTACTGATATATGGATATATGCATGAGAGTACTGATATATGGATATATGCATTAGAGTACTGATATATACATACATGCATGAGAGGATTGATGGAGTACTGATAGATGGATATATATTATAGGACTGATGGATGGATGTATGCAGGATATAACACATGGATGTATGAATGAGAGTACTGATATATGGATATATGCATGGGAGTACTGATGTATGGATATATGCATGAGAGTACTGATATATGGATATATGCATGGGAGTACTGATGTATGGATATATGCATGAGAGTACTGATATATGGATATATGCATAAGAGGATTGATGGAGAACTGATAAATGGATATATATGACAGGACTGATGGATGGATGGATATATGCTTGAGAGAATATATACAGAATATTGTCTATTTGTCAGAAAATCAGTAAAATATAAAGAAAAAATATAAGCTGCAAAATATTTTCAAGTCCAAACAATATGTATTTTTATTTTTTTTAAATCTTATTTTTACTGTCAGGAATTTCAACCGGTTTTTAACTGCAGGATGGAATTTTTATCCTTAAATTTACCATTTAGAATAGATCCTAAGTAACATATGATTCTTATGTTAATAAAATCTTGGTCGAAAGCAAAACAAAAAGAGATTGTGTGTGTGTGTGTGTGTTTGTGTATGTGTGTGTGCAATTTGGATTTTTAAGGTAGCTTTAACAATTGTTCATTCATATCACTACATGTCTGCATGTGACAGTTTGAGGTCAAGATGTCTAGCACTGGAACATCATGCTGCAGACATGTAGCATAATGTCCCACCAGGTCATATCATGACACCAGACTGACCAGTTCCATCACTAACCTGTTAATGATCAGTGCCTAGAAAGGCAGCTGTTAGTACCATTTTAATAAGTCTTAGGTATGACTTGGCCAGGGTTTGAACCCACAATCTGCTGCATCCAATGTAGATGCTCTACCTTTAGGCCAGTCCCAACCAAAAAAAAAATACATTTTATTTACCTTGACATTCAACCAGGTTAAGGCCGAACAAAATTTCATTAATTCTGCCATCTCCTAATTCTTATATAGTCTACGGGTATGTTAAATTTTCCAGGTAATGATCACAAACTACTGATGGGCTGGAACTAAATTTTTACACTCCATCAGTATACAATCATTCATGAATTAAAGATGCCATCAGGATCTACTGGTTTGTGTTGTTGCTATCAGATTAAATTAGAATGAATGTTTTTGAGACTCTTTGAAGTCTGTTTCTATTTATGTGCATGCAGTTAGAGGAAAGCTATAGCTGCAAATTCAGTACTTACTAGTTATTACCGCATATACTCATGGATATGTCACATCCACCTACACACTGCATAGATTCAGATCTGCCATTGCATAGTGTGTGAGAAGATCTGGGTCTCTCCAGTTTGTCAGGAATAATCAGAAAAACAAAAAACATAGACCAAAATTTTCTGGTGTGATTATACAGTGGTAGATAAGGGTCTTTATTGTTTGCCATTTGCACTGATGTTTACATGTGCTTGATCCATTGTTGTTCATGATATTGTAATTTTCATACTCTGATCAGTTACACTTTAAGTCATACCTTATATACTCACTTATAAGTTGCATCCCTCTGCAAACAACATAGACCCTGATTTGGCATCATATTAGGTGCTAGCACATCAGGGTACATCAGTGTTGCCCTTTACCCTCATTTGCACTTTAGAGACGACCCCCAAATTTTTAATTTGATCCCTAATTTTGATACCAAAGTTTGTTTTTTTACTCAATCTGACCCCAAATTTTGATACCAAAGAGATTTTTTACTCTTAGTCTTGCACCCCTAAGGGATACACTGGTATTTGCTGTTTATTTGATTGACTACTTCTAAAAAAATTGCATAAACACATATCTACTGATGAATTATGCAATAAGCAGTCAGGATCTCAGCAGTTTGCAGTTGGATTTAAACTTACAAGTGAGTATATATGGTAATTATGATTTGCATGCTTTAAATTTTTTAAAGAAAGATTTGTTTTAGTTGTATTCCTTGTAAGATTTGATAAATTTATCTGCTAAAAATAGCTGTTAGTTACATTTAATGTTATTTATCTTAGAAGTTTTTGCATTTAAAAACAAATTAATGAACAGTATTGGAAATATTATGGATATACAGTAACATATATACTCGCTTATAAGTCTAGTCAAAGTGCACACAACGAATACCCTAATCTGCTGTAGCCTAAAGTGCCAGCAGATCAAGGTCAGTGTTATATGTTCTGCTGATGATTCATAACAAACTTTATGGACCTATATCTGCCAGGGCATAAAGCTACGACAGGTCTAGGTCTGTGCAGTTTGCAGTTGGATTCTTCTTACAAGTGAGAAAAGACAGTATCTAGCTCCCAGAAATTCTTTGATATGCATAGAAGTGAAAACTGGATTCATTTACTTTTTTGAGTATTAATTTTCAGAGCTTTTTTTTAAAATAATATTCTTGTTAAAATCTAATCCTTTGATTGGGGAAGAAGTCCTTATGATTGTTTCATAGAAAAACCACTTCATATAGGTGAAAAATTACCACCACAGCTGTAGTAAGGTTTAGAAGTGTCCAATTTGACCCAGGTCATGTAAGGTCCATTATCAAAAGGGGAAGTAGCTCACCGCAGAGATTCCTACTTGCAAGATTCATAGCTAATAACTTTTATTAATAGTTATAAATTCATTAGATATGATTCATAAAATGTACCATATGATCAGTCTGTGTCACTATTTTAATTTATGAATTCAGTTTAGACACTCATTTACTGTGTTTAGTCTGTTCTCATTTGTTCATTTAAGTAGTACAGCTTACCATATATATTCACCTGTACCTTCAGTCAAATGAAAACACCATAGACCCTAATGCACCATCAGATCAGTGGTACAGATTACCATATATACTCATTGTCATTTTGCAGGCCACAGAATACAGCTTGGCGGGCTGCATGATTGAGATACCTGATGTAGAGCAAATCTTAACTAAAATGTATTATTTAAAAACACTTATGTTGTGATAAGGTGCAGTGGCTTAGTGGTTACTTTGCAGGATTTGCATTTAAAAGATCCAGGTTTGAATCCTATCATTGAACCAGCTTAGGTTGGCTACGATGGTGTGTTCATGAGCAAGGCACTTTACTCTAATTTCCTTAGCACTTTACAACCTAGGTATGTTGGTGTGCCATACAACACCAAATCAACATCAACAACACTTCTCTTCTGTAATTATGAATGTTAGAACTCTTATTATTTTAAAAATAGAACAAAATTCCCTTTCAATTATTTTTAATACATACTTTCAGATGGAAACTGTGATGGAATGATATTTGGACGACGATATTTTCAGTGCAAAGATGGATATGGTTTATATGTACGAGCTAGTCGGCTTCGATTTATACCCATAACAAGATGGTAAGTGCCATTGAAAACAGAAGACCATCATTAGAAATCTACACAAGATTGATTTCATTACCATTGTGATGAATGGAGTGGTAACTGTGGTAAATGAAGTGATAATGGAATTGATAAGACATGGGTTTCCAATGACAACAGAAAAACATGCAAAGCAGATATTACAATCCTTTTACTTGATTGCCATTACATTTTATGAATTTGAAGTAACCAGAGGTTTGGATTTTAAAGGATTTTGTTGAGCTTGCTTTGGGAAGTTTGACATAGTGACTATAGTGTCTTTCAGTATGCTTGTGCATCCATCCATATGTATGTCATTCTGTACATGCATCCATATGTCCATCAACACCCTATATTAATCTCAAATTTCCATTCTATTAATCTCAAATTTCCACACTATATTAATCTAAAATTTCCACACTCTATATTAATCTCAAATTTCCACAAACAATATTAATCTCAATTTCCCACACACTATGTCAATCTCAATTCCCCACACACTATATTAACCATAATGTCTCACACTCTATATTATCAATAATGTCTCACACCCTATATTAATCTCAACATACCAGACTTAATCTCAATGTCCTACACACTATGTTAATTTCAATGCCACACACACTATAGTAATCATAATGTCTCACACCCTATATTAATCTTAATGTACCAGACTTTATTAATCTCATTGTCCTACACTCTAATAATCTCGTTGTCTAACACCCTATATAAATCTCAAAGTCCCACACTTAATATTAATTTCAGTTGCTCACACACCATAATAATCTCAATGTCTCACAAGCATAATTATTCACAATGTACTTGACCCCATTTAATGTCAATGTCCCAAACCCAATATAATATCTCAATTTTAAAATTTTGTACTTGGCTCAATTAAAAGCAAGGTTACAAACTGGGGTCACTTGTATAATTAAATTATTAAAGTACTGTTTATACTTGCTTATAAACCCATTCCAACTAGTCAACATTGATCCTAACCTGCCATCATGCAATGCACTGGAAAATCAGGGTCTAACTTGCTTTTTATATTGGTTAGTCGTAACAAACTGTATAGACCCAGATCTGCTGGCAGGTGCATTATCCGATGACAAATCTGGATCTTCACAGTTTTAGTTGGATTCGACATGTAAGCTTTACGTCATAATTGCTGAAATCTAAATTTAATATGGAATAGGAAAGGACACGGATTTCAAACTGAATGGAGAGGCAGTTTTTGAGGATGATACACATGTCTGCTTGAATCCTTTAGATTTGACAAAACTCATACATTAGTTTAGGAATATAAAAACAATAAAAGCTTACAATTCTTGTATATAGAACATGAGATTTTATATAATACAGTATTTCTACAGTAAAAACTCCAGGGCACCTGCCAAATAGAATTCTCTTGAAACCTTAATATATCAGAGCATAAAATTAAATTTCTTGCTTAACAATGATTATGACAGAAGCTTAAAAAATGGTAACACTTTTGAGGCATAATATCCATAAATAGAGTTAGGGTCATGTTTGGGGGGGTAGGGGTGTACATACATATACACAGTAAAACCTTTAAAAAAAACATGGATGTACAGAGTGTTTCCCAAATGTGAAGAAAATTTGTTTTACATGTGCTTGTTTTTCGTTGAAAATCATTTGAGTGAATCAAACTTTAAAATACTGTTTTGTCAGCAAAGCAACATAACAATATAAAACTATCAAATCTTCGCAGTACACCTGATCCTTGCAGATATATATTGCTGTGAATAATTTCTATAAGTATCACAGCCACCGTCATATGAAGATTTTTTTTCTCCCTAAACTTAAATAAATTTTGTTCAGCAGAAACTTCTGGTAACCTTTAATGATTGATCCAGTTCCTCCGGATATGTTGCCTGAGAGTCATCAAATTTTCATCCTTTTTTTTTGTTTTAAACTTGTAAACTAAAGTTACAAGAGCACAACAGAAAATTGGCATACTAAAGTGCCCATTGGAATAAAGTGGTGATATTTCAAACAAGAAAAAGATACATGAAGTTGTTTTTTTCTCACACCATATACTGGACTTTATGGCTGGAAGTTGAGTAATTTTCACAGCTGTATTTACCTGAAAAGGAATTGGATTGTCAATGTTTGATTTTGTATTCATTCTTTTTTTAGCTTTTTAAGCTCAGAGCACTGACTTTTGTGGGTCACTAGGTCAGCACATTAGAAATATGCTTAGATATGACTGACTGTTTTCCAATTTTGGCTACAATAGTTTCTTATTATTAAAGAAATATATACAATGTTGGAATTGAGCTCTCTTTGAGGCAATGTCCTTCCACACTTCCCTCATCACAAACTTTGCAATAACTAACAAACAGGAACAAACAGGAACCTGAGAAATTTGAAATTGTTATACCATAGCTTTTATAGGGTGTATTACTAAACATACACCTATGTGCAATTCTTGATATTGGCATTATGACTGAATCTGAAAAGAAGTTGTTTCATAGTAAGACAGCTGAGCAACTTTATTTGTTATTTCTCTGCTGATCAAATGAATACACTTTGAACTCTGATACATTTACAGTGTACTCATTTGTAATACACTGGGTATAGTATGAACTCTGATATATTTAGTGTACTCATTTGTAATATACTGTGAGTATAGTATGAACTCTGCCACAGTTATAGTGTACTCAAATGTAATACACCATGACTATAGTATGAACTTTGACACATTTAAAGTGTACTCATACATAATACACTGTGAATATAGTATGAATTTTGCCACATTTAAAGTGTACTCATACATAATACACTGTGAGTATAGTATGAACTTTGCCACATTTACATGTGTAATACACTGAGTATAGTATGAACTTTGCCATATTTAAAGTGTACTCATACATAATACACTGAGTATAGTATGAACTTTGCCACATTTATAGTGTATTCATGTGTAATACACTGAGTATATTATGAACTTTGCCACATTTAAAGTGTACTCATACATAATACACTGAGTATAGTATGAACTTTGCCACATTTACAGTGTATTCTTGTGTAATACACTGAATATAGTATGAACGTTGCCACATTTACAGTATAATTATTTATGTGAATTGTGTATGGTATGACAGTACAATATTTACTAGGTCCTTATGCATATTTGCTGTGAATATGGTATGAACTCTCTCACATTTATACTTCACACATGCATATACATTGTGCTTGTGATATGAATTCTGCCACATTTACACTGTGCTCATGTCTATGCACTGTATAAGATATAAAATCTACCACATTTACACATTGTTCATGTATATGCACATACTTTATATGGTATTAATTATACCACATTTGCATGATATAAGACATACCCAAATATAAACAACATAAACCCATATCTACTGATGAATGGGCTGGCATTTCAGGGTTTACATAGATTTTTAAAAATTGTAACGGCCAATGAGAGAGCTGCAGAAGCTTAAATATGACTGGAAAAGGGGGATTTTTGAAGATACAATGTAACCCAATTCCAATGTAAAATATTCTACATCATGCTAAATTCTCAATTTCAGTGCTATACTCTGAAACATTGTACTGCTGAAAAATTAAAAATCTACCAAAATGATTGGTACACTGTTTTTATATCCAGGCATATATCTCCATTGTGACCTGGGTTTATGCTCCCTACAAATGGGTATATATCCATTGTGACCTGGGTTTGTACTATATATCCATTGTGACCTGGGTTTGTACTTTCTACATTTGGGTATATATCCATTGTGACCTGGGTCTATGCTCTCTACAAATGGGTATATATGCATTGCGACATGGGTTTGTGTTCTGTACAAATGGGTATACATGCACTGTGACTTGGGTCTGTGTTTTGTCACTTAGATTTTTGATTACATTAATTTGTAACCATACCTGTGTGTGTTAGATCAGGGATCATGTTATATCAAATTACCCAACTGCAATGAACACCATAGACTTGGCTCTGGTATCACATAATTTGTAAGCAGATTAATGTCTACACTTAAAATCATTATGAAAAATGAGCATAGATCTTTCAGGGCATTATTGCAGATGTGATTTTACAGTGTTTAGAAAGTAGATTATATCTAATTTACATGAGCTATGACCCTTGTTTCTTCAACATCCTAAAATGTAAGTGATTTCCTGAGTCCCAGCTCATCATTTAATTCAAGACATTTTTTGACTCTTGATTGCCAGTTCTCCTTACTTATGTTTCCAACATAACTTTGCCAAGGATCACTGAATTTCATCTCAGTCATTTTGAAGTTAGTAATGAATTTTATTTTCCAGTATTCCAGAGTATCATTTAGCAGAGTTATCCTGCATGATTGCTTGTACTGCTATAACCATATTCTTTTAGCAGAACATGACCAATAATTTTGAATTGTGAGCAAATGGGGCATATAGCTTTATATAAGACCTTGGATAAATTTAATTTCATGTTTTCTACAGCTTGATTTTGAGGAGTTATGGCCCATAACTTTCCATCTCCCTTCAGCATGGTTTCCACAGTAGAACTTTAAAGGATCATTGGATTTGATCCAGACTTAATGTGCAGTTTTTTACTAAAGAGATCTCAGATGAGTTTAATTTTTAGATATCTACTTCCCTTGAAAGTAATTGTTAGTATAAAATGTCAAAATGTAGAGTGATGGCCCATTTTTTCTTTTCAAAATTGGTTGTTTCACCATACAAATAAGAATCGTTGGATTTTAGGTGAATTTGATATACAGCTTTAACTTGTTGCATCTTGCATATGTTTTATTGGCAGAATTTTATGTCATCAGTTTGTAGACTTATGGTTCCTTATGGTTCACCATACATTTGTTTCCATGCATTTGTGCTGGTTATGGTGTGCCCAAGCAGTTTGTAATAAGAGGGGATCATCATGATGCATCCATCACTAATAACTAAAGTTTACATTAAATCCTGAATCCCATTAATATTGTATGTCTCAATTTTACTACTTCCTCATTTCAGTCTGTACAACAAATATCATTGTGTCTCCAGGAATTCTTTCATCAATGAACCTTTGTTTGGATCCAAGCCAGGTAGGATCAGTAGTTATATACCATATATATTCATTTACAAGTCCAACTGCAAACAAATTAGACCATAATATGCCATCACATAATACACTGGCAGATCAGGGTCTATGTTGCTTTTTCTGCCAATTACTCCTCATAAACTGCACACATCTGCTGGTACTTTATGTGATGGGAGATCTGGATTATTCTTTACAGTTTGCAGTTGGACTCAACTAATAAGCAAGTATATTCTTCAATATTATGTGTTCTGATTTCATTACAGAGAGCTAACATAGGAGTTAACTGAACAGTATTTTCCAAACAATGGCAGGCATTGTGACATCATGACATTATGGCAATTTTATGTTGTCAGTAAGTAGGGCTGTCATTGGTACCCGGTTACCCGGGTACCTGACCATATAGAAAAACCCGGTACCTGTAAAAAAAATAATCGACACACTCGACAACCACTTCAAACAGGTGTGACAGCTATGGCTATAATTAGAAACCGGATCTCTGCTCAATATAAATAAACAATATGTCTGTTTGGATTAATAAATTTCATTGTCGTTGTGCGACCGGACATTATATACAATATACCGAGGTTAAAACATTGGTTCTACAAGTAATAAACCTCTTTGTAGACGATAACTATTGAATGTGGATGCTAAATGATTGGTACATTGCATGCTCTTTTAATGAAATCCACAGGGATACCTTTGATTTCCGAACAAACATGTCAAAGAAACCCCACAATTTATATTATGAACAATCATCACCTAGACACTTTGAAATATTCATAATGCCTCAAAGTAATCTTTGCTCGTTGTTTTTCTAGTCGACTAGCTCTATGAATTTCGAAAGTTAGCCATCATACATATGCCGATATTTCTTTTTTCGATACTACTACATTTTTACAATAACATTTTAACAATTATAATTCCAAACTAATAACACATGCGAATGCATGGTCACGTGGTATAACTGGAGCATGCATGCATGGGTAATTCAAATCTGCAGTCAAAAGCAGATGAATAAACGTGGTAAAAGCAGATGAATAAACGTGGTCTGTTCTAACAAGGACTCATACTTTAAAAAATGCTAGTTTTCTAAAGCATTTAATGAGGCTGATCACATTTATTAATTAACAGCGTTCGGTCAGACAATTCAAAGCTAGGTCATTGTGGTAATGACAGTAATTGTGACATCATGACATGCAATTTTATGTTGTCAGTAAGGACAGGCATTGTGTCATCATGACAACATGGCAATCTTATGATGTCATTAAGGACAGTAATTGTGACATCATGACATCATGCAATTTTATGTTCTCAGTAAGGACAGACATTGTGTCATCATGACAACATGGCAATCTTATGTTGTCATTAAGGACAGTAATTGTGACATCATTTTATGCAATTTTATGTTGTCAGTAAGGACAGGCATTGTGTCATCATGACAACATGGCAATCTTATGTTGTCATTAAGGACAGTAATTGTGACATCATGACATCATGCAGTAACATTATGGTAATGTCTAAATTTGACTTATATATTGATATGTCATTGAAAAAATTCAGAATTAAATTTTGAATGAATAAAACATGTTTATATGTATTTGAATATTTGTATACATTTCCTAACAATGATATAAGAGATTTTGTAAGAGATGCTAATTAGCTTGTAAAAGATGCAAACTTCATTATGTCTGCTGTATTTTTTCTCACATTAAGGTTATACTCCACAGTTATTATTTACTTTAGACATGGGCACTGGTTTATGGTGAAGTTGTGCACAATTGCAACAAACACAGTTAAACAAATGTTTGCATACCTTTTTGCAATTTTCATGTGCTGTGACTCAGATTTCCACATATATTGTTTGAGGGAATGGAAAATGAATTTTGCCAGAATAGACAATAATAACATAGAAAATGGAATCAAGAAATTATCAAACATCAAAAATAAAAACAAGTTATTGACTACTTTATTTTTTTCTAAATTAATGGTACCACTAAAGTTCAGGAAATCAAAATGACCTAACATAGCTAGCAGGCATTTGAGAGATACAAAGTTGAATAAGGCCAAACTATATACTCAATAAACCAAATTACAACCATGAATCATGCATAAAGAAATGAAATTTATAGTATATCAACAATACCTAAATACACAACGTCTTTTATAAATAATCAGGATAACTAGTAAGGAAAATCTGGAAAATTACAGTGTCTGCTCACTGTAAGTCAATCAAAGCAATAAAAGTGTACTTTGTTATATCATAGATCATTTTATACTGCAGTGCTTTATGCATATTACAGTGATCTCAGAATGACGCCATTTAAAGCCATAAAAGTGTACTGTATTATATAGTTAAAGTCTTCGTAAATGGAAGTACATATATTATTTTTAATCTTACTTCAGCATAATATAATGGAATTCATGACCATACTTGTCTAATCAAAGATACTGTATTATACTGAGGTACCCTACATTTCAGTCTGTACTGTGATCCTTCACTGAAATGTAGTTCAATGGAACAATGTGATAGGTCTCGTCACCTTTTTTTCAGGATGCTGAGCTACATTATAGTTGTATGACTAGTAAACAACATAATGGGATCTAATCATTTTTGTCCGTGTTAACATTACATTGTCAGAATCAAGCAACATTTGGCAATATTGCACAACTTCATATTGCACTCATGTGCATGATGCATGTATCCAATAGTAGTATAGTAAATTAGGAATTACTTTGAAAACAAATTATGTATACTCATGTAGCAGATGTTTATATTTTGGTTGATTAAATTTGTTTCTAAATGAACTAAAGCAGATATTCCATGGACTACCACATACCAACTGCTTTGCAATATTCCGACATTTTTGATACAATGTTTCAGATTTAATCTAGTGATAGATGCCAAACTGGTCATAATATTGCTGGGGTCCCTGCAAATAACATGCAAGTGACAAGGAATAGATTTATCTGCTTTAGCTTGTAATAGGAATGGCAAAAAATAAACTTACTGATTTGCATCCTGAATTTCCTCAAAATGAACTTTCTTAGTTCTACAAATCAGAATTACATGGGTTTTCAAGCTTGATAACACATTTCAAAATTGTACTTATTTTTGACTACATTCCAAGTACAAAAACATCCTCCTTACTGCACTTAAAATGAAGTGAACATTATATACATAGTGTCTATTTCATAATTACAATTGGAAAAGTACATATTTTTTCATGATTCCAAACATTTAATAACAGAACAGAAACAAACATGCAGTTGGGTCAACACACTGATCCCTTGCTGCACAAATCAGATGTTACTTCATGTAGAAATGACACATAAAATCCTGTCAATAACCACAAAAATTAGAAGAATTTAAAAAAAATACCAAAATGTATTAAATCCAGACCAAATCGAAAAGTTGTTGCTGTGCATATTCATTCTCAATATGACTCTAAATTTCAATTTTAAGTAGACCAAATTGACATATTCTTTCAAAAGTGAGTTTGACCACACTACCAAATTTAAATTTATCTGGGCGGAGTTATGTGTGCAATAATGTTGTTGTGTACTGATGTATATGTGCTTGTGTATTTAGTTTAAAATACAGGATAAAGTTAGTTAACTTTTTCTTGTAGTATATTTTTGTTTTTTATAATTAGACCTTAGATAGAATAAGAAAATGAGCATATAAAAAAAAGGTTTCTGCATTTGTAAGGGAAAATATGAACTCGTTTGTTGGATAGATATACTGCAGTCCCAAGATTGTGTACTACTAGTATATTTGTCTGAAAAAACTTGTTTGTATTTCCCATAGTACCCTATAAATATTTGGTCCTGAAGTCCAGTAACTCAGTATGCCACATGAACTACAGTCTAGTATCTATTAATACTCTCTCAGTAACTTAAATACATACTGACTTTGGGATTATCAGTATTACTAATTAAAAAGAAGCTTAGTAATTATTATATTATATTATAGTACCAAAACAATTGAAATAAATTATTATTTCACTGTCATTCATTTTATTGTTGAAACCCTGGAGATATGCAGAAATACACATTACATAATTTACTGCTTTCATGGTGGTGGGTAAATTTCAAAGTACATCATTGTTGTTGCCAGGGTATTGTGTTTCATCAGCATTGGATATAGAGTGATTTTCAAGGCATTTATGTTTTGTATTTCATTCAATTCCTTGTACAGGATATTCAGAGTGGATACAAGTGAATTATTTACATGGAAGAGAAGTTGTTGCCTAATCCATTTTACCAAAAGTTAATATGAATCTCTCTCTATCTTCCATCACTCTAACAGCAGAAACTTATGATCACTAGCTGTCCATTTTCAGTAGTATTATAAACCATATTTATCGTTTTTAGATAAATTCCGATTTTCTTTATTTAGTTTGCATGATAGATATTTTTCTGTGGATGGTAGCTAAATCTCCTGATTAAGCAGCACTGGTGTCAGATTGAAAGGTTAATAGCCATTGTCGGAATCTGATGGCCAACAGATTTATGACATGGTCCACAGTTGATGTTCACATACTAGTTAAATTAATTAAATGGTTTATGACTTATATAATAAATAGCATTTTGTATGACCCTCAGTTTTATATTTCTTCTGTTAAGTCTTTAAGTGAAGAAACCAAATTATACCTCATCATAGGACAGCCATGTAAATTCCACTTTGTAGATGTAAATAAAACTGTCATGCACAGTCACAACTCCCTACAGTATGAAAGGACCAGATAATGCTGAGACATCTTGTGGTGAAAACTATCATTTTTCTTTGTAACATGGATCAATTTTATTCTGTTTTAACTTGCATGGGATGAAAAGATATTTCTTGTGCATAATACTAAGATACTTTTTTGGGAGATTAGTATTACAAATAGTAATACCTGGAAAAGCATTACATTGTGATATGACTTTAGATCTAGTCAGCATTTTTGCATTGACTTTAGGATTAGGCAGGTATTGTGACTTGACTTTAGTACCAGTCAACATCATGACATGGCTTTAGTTGTTGTTGTTGTCATTGGGCTTAATGCCATTTTTCAGCACATGATAGGCTATTCATGGCGGCCAGTAGTAATGGTGGAGGAAGAAACTGGGAAATCACCGGAAAGAACCACCGACCCATGAGAAGCTACTGGCAAGCTTTCTCACATATCCACATTCACCGAATCCTAGACTCGAATCCTAGACTCGAACTCACCCAGATAGAGGTGATATGGCAGTGATCCGTAATGGACAGTGCTTTAGACCACTTGGCCACTCAGGGCCCCTGACATGGCTTTAGTACTACTGGTAGTCAACCCTGTAGTATGACTTTAGTATGAACCAATGTTGGGACATGACTTTAGTACCAGTCAACATTGTGACTTGACTTTAGTACCAGTCAACATTCTGACTTGACTTTAGTACCAGTCAACATTATGATATGGCTTTAGGACAACTGGTAGTCAACACTGTAGTATGACTTTAGTATTAGCCAATATTTAGTACCAGTCAACATCATGACATGGGTTTAGTACTACCAGTAGTCAACACTGTAGCATGACTTTAGTATTAACCAATGTTGGGACATGACTTTAGTACCAGTCAACATTGTGGCATGACTTTAGTACTAGTCATCATCAGGTCATGACTTTACTACTAGTCACCATTGGGACATGACTTTAGTACTAGCCAATATCATGACATGACTTTAGTGTTACTCATCATTGGGACATAACTTTAGTAATAGTCACCATTGGGACATGACTTTAGTGATAGTCACCATTGGGACATGACTTTAGTACTAGCCAATATCATGACATGACTTTAGTGCTACTCACCATTGGGACATGACTTAATAATGGTCACCATTGGGACATGACTTTAGTACTAGCCAATATCATGACATGACTTTAGTACTAGCAAACATTGGGGCATGAATTTTAAGACAAGTTAACAAAGTATTATCAATTTAAGCTAGCAAATTTTATTTATTTTAATGTTAGAATCAAACTGTGAAGTATTTGTTTTAAGAGAAGATCCATTTTCATTGATGCAGATATTTATATATTCTTCCTGCTTTAGTATACTTAGAGATTATTTAAAATTGTAACAGCAAACTGCAGGTATAGTATTTATTAAAAGTACATGCCTCTTTTCAAGTTTCTAGTTAAAAATTGATAAGAGTAATTATGTAGATATTTTCCAGTAATTACAGTAATTAACTTTGAGTATTTTATGTGACATTTACCATGTTTTTGACACTGCCAATTTGCAGAGGGGAAACAATTAAATGATAAAAATAGTAGAGGATCTCCAAATGGCTTGTTGCATGAAAAATCATGTTCACTACATTTCTAAAGAAACTATACTGAATCTCACATTAGGCTTTCTTATAATTCATGTGTGCATTTAAAGATGTATTCACAGGACCTACCACTTGAAGACAGAATGAAATTATGCTTTAGCTGGGCAAAAAAATAAAAAATGTATATTCTTTGTGTGGCTTTAGTTCAAAAACATCTAAGTGGTGTGTAAATAGTTTGTTATGTTTGTCATAGAATTACTGCAATCATGAACATAGACAATGTAAACAAAAACTGATATGTGACATTGTATATAGTCTCTATGGTAACCAACATTGACTGACAGTGATATGTTACTTTCGGTCAATTTATTTTGATAGAAACAAAAATTCCATTCAGGTGTGGACATTTTATACATGTCTCCTAAATACAGTAAGCAATATATGTACATAAATTCCAGCACTGAATTTTCCTATAATAATTATAAATGATCTGAGCTTCATAAATGCATTCTTTTGCTACCATATTTATGACACAAGTTCCATTTTATGCAACTATTATGTACAAAATATTGAAATTATTTCATAAGTTTTAAATAAAATTAGTGCCAGTCAGATTCTGTTTATCACATACCTCAAGATGTTTATTTTTTTTTTTTTGAAAAGCAAATTAGTTTTTTAAAAAGAAACAAAACTGAACACTAGTTCTTAGAGAAAAGACTGTGAAGTACAATTGGATGGTTCAGGTTCTAGGATTTAAATGTACCTTGTAGGAAATAATGACATCATTTTGTCATGTCTTCATTTTAATGTAATAATAATATAATGAAATTTTGTACATGATGCCATGATATCATGTATATGTCATGAGATTTTGTATATCTTGATATCGTATACATGTCATGATTTGTGCACATTATATTTTGAGATTGTGTACATGATGTCATGAGATTATGCACATGATGTCAAGAGATTGTGTACATGATATCAGGAGATTATGCACATGATGTCATGAGATTGTGTAAATGATGTCATGAGATTGTGCACATGGTGTCATGAGATTGTGTACATGATGTCATGAGATTGTGTACATGATGTCATGAGATTGTGCACATGATGTCATGAGATTGTGCACATGATGTCATGAGATTGTCTACATGATGTCATCTGATTGTGTACATGTCATAAGATTATCTACATGATGTCATGAGATTGTGTACATGATGTCATGAGATTGTGCACATGATGTCATGAGATTATGTACATGATGTCATGAGATTGTGTACATGATGTCATGAGATTGTGTACATGATGTCATGATATTGTGTACATGATGTCATGAGATTGTTTACATGATGTCATGAGATTATGTACATGATGTCATGAGATTGTGTACATGATGTTATGGGATTGTGTACATGATGTCATTAGATTGTGTACATGATGTCATGAGATTGTGTACATGATGTCATGGGATTGTGTACATGATGTCATGAGATTATGTACATAATGTCATGAGATTGTGTACATGATGTCATGAAATTGTGCACATGATGTCATGAAATTATGTACATGATGTCATGAGATTGTGTACATGATGTCATGAGATTGTGTACATGATGTCATGAGATTATGTACATGATGTCATGAGATTGTGTACATGATGTCATAAGATTATGCACATGATGTCATGAGATTGTGTACATGATGTGAGATTATGCACATATGTCATGAGATTGTGTACATGATGTCATGAGATTGTGTACATGATGTCATGAGATTGTGTACATGATGTCATGAGATTGTGTACATGATGTCATGAGATTGTGTACATGATGTCATGAGATTGTGTACATGATGTCATGAGATTATGCACATTACATCATCAGATGATATTACTTATGTCTGTTATGAAAAGCATTACATTTTATGACACAAGTTTACTACAAATATTATTATGCATGTATAATTAGTTATTGGATGTAACTGTTAAATGAATAAAGATATCTTATTAACTCCAAAAAAACCAAAATATCAGTGGCCTTATAATTATTAACATTTGTTACCTATACCTGACCATCAATAAACCATTCATATTCCTAATTAACTGAATGACAATAACAACCTATCAGTAATAGAGACAAGGTTATTATAGCTGATTGAAAATGGACATCAAAGTTAAAAAAGCAATTGTCATTTATTATTTGGACCAGTTAATTCACATGAAATGATACACAATGTTAAATGAATATCCTGCTATTGACTTAGATTTATATCTTGTATTTAATATAAAAATCAAATCAAATGTGGCAAATTGATATTGAATATATGAATGATCTGTCTGCCTCATAACAAAGGCATAGTTTTTGCAGTCAAAATTTTGTTTACTCAATGAAATGTTTATAAAACCCATGATATTTATCAAAATCCCTCTGGAACAATTTTATTGCAACTGTTTTATTAATCACAGTATGGAGGTTCAATTACAGAAAGAACTGAAGTTTGATTTTCATGACCCAGCCATATTTCTTGACCAAGTCATTATAGATTAAAATAATTCATTGAGTTATTGGGAAACCATGGTAGTTGATTGGTAGAGCATAGGACTGGTAATATAAGAATCTCAGGTTTAATATCCACCCAGGCCAGTCCTCATCTGCAAACAAAATGTTAAAAGTGCAGTTAAAATTAACAAGACAATTTACTTTTTTTTCTTGTTTAGCTTCAGTTTAGTTTGTATGTGCACCAAAGTTTATTTATTTACCATATATACTCATTTATAAGTAGAGTAAAACTCCAAGCTGCTCAGCCCCGATGTACTATCACATAAAGGCAGTAGTTGATGTGTGTCCATGCTATTTCTACAAAATTAAATGACAAAGACTCTGATCTGCTGGTGAATTATATTAAGGAAGAACAGAGTTCATGCTTCTTGTAATTCAGATCAACATATGCTTGTGTATATACTGGCAGGAGCATTGTGTCATCAAAAGATATTTCTAGTTCCTTATATAACCTGGAGGAAATGCATGACTGACAAAATACTATAAATGACTCGAAAAATTACACAAAGTTGTGAAAATAACTTGAAATTTTTTTTTACTAAATTAAAAATTGCAAGTAATGTATTGATTATTTATTGATTTGAAGTAGGGATAATAACATGCTTTCTTGTTGTTCATTGTTCCATTTCATGCCACATCAATCATTTCAAGATTTTAATATGAAACCAAACATTCCTGAAAGATTAAATTTGATCCCTAATGGAAAATATGAAAACAGTGACAGGCAGAATCACAGTATGTCTTGTCAGGTACATTCATATCTGTGATAAGTTGGACAATTAAAATATTACATGGCTACAGGTGTACAATCAGGAAGATAAATTTGCTGTTAATTTTGTTATTGCTTTCTTTTTAATTTTTGATCAATACAGATATATTTGTCTCAAGCATTACTTTTAAATTATTAGTAGTTCCAAAAAAACTGATGTTTCTTATAATGTGTTTTGAAAGTGATATGACAAATCATCATAAAGATTTTTCGTACAGATTTGGCATTATCAATTCACTATGAAAAACAAAATATGCAAACTATTGATCAAACTAGGACCTAATATTTCCTTTCTGCAAAAATTTTTTTTTTTGTGAAAAGTTCATTATCTGCCTTACCATATTTTTCCAAATATAATACCTTCCTGAAAGAGAGGCCCATCTGATTCTTTGAATCAAAATAAAATTGTGTAGTCAGCAGTTGGTTTCTTAATATACATGTACTGTCAAGTCTGTTTTAGATAGCCACTTCTGGGAAAAAAAAGTAGCCTCTATGAACAAGTTACTATTTAATAGAGGTTAATTTCTGCATTAATATTGTATACTGGCAAGACAGGTATCATCATGGGTCCAATTTTATTATGAAGTCAGAAATTTATATGTACCATGTTCCTAATTGTAAGGGAACCTTACTGTATGGTGGTATACTGCATTTCCCCCATATAAAGCAGTATAGTGAGGGAATACTGTATCATATAATTAACATTAGGCAGTTCCTCTATAATTCTTTATATACCATGGTTCCCATATAAAGCATTATAGTGAGGGAATACTGTATGATGTAATAAATAGACAGGTTCCAACATAATTCTTTATATGCTTTGGTTCCCATTTGAAGCATTATAATGAAGGAATACTGTATGATATAATTTATTAATAGGCAGGTTCTACTATAATTCTTTATACGTTTGGGTTCCCATATGAAGCATTATAGTGAGGTAATACTGTATGATATAATTTATTAATAGGCAGGCTCAATTATAATTCTTCATATGCTTTGGTTCTCATATAAAGCATTATAGTGAGGAAATACTGTATGATATAATTTATTAATTGGCAGGTTCCACTATAATTCTTTATATGCTTTGGTTCCCATATGAAGTATTATAAAAATTGAGTACCATATCATGTATTTCATTAATACACAGTCTCCTTATAAAGCTATATCTTCTTGCTGCCATGGACCACATTATTTTTAGGGAGTACTGTATTATGTACTTCATTCATTGGCAATCTCAGTATAATTTGGTATACATGTACCCAGTGGCTACAATAAACAGCATTATAATGAGGGATCACTGTATTGTGGATTTCTTTATAAGATGGTCTCACTATAAAGTGGCTTACTGTATGACTTCCATATGTGGCATTATAATGAGGAAATGCTGTGTCAAATGCTTATGAATAAGGCAGTCAAACTATAATGTGATATACTCCATGGTTACTTTATACACTATTATAATAAGGGAGTTCTATATCATGTACTTCATTAATAGACAGTCTCATTATAATGTTATGTTTCACATAGGTTGTATTATAATGAGGGTAACTATATTAATATCAATGACCCTCTTGTCTTATACATTCAGATGTGAACAATTTATTATATACTTTATAAAACAGTCCCATTATTTTAATATTGTTGCTACCATACAGTACTTTGCAAATATTGACTGGAGTTAAGGAAAAATATTTGCCGCTTCTTTATATGGTAAATACATGCCTGTATTCAGTATTCAGTAAGCTGCTTTTGGTTATTGCTAAATCAAAGTATCTACCAAAATGTAGAAAAATAACCACATCATATATCTGATGGTCACCAGAAACCGACAGTGTGTATAACCCTTTCACCGGACACCAGTGCTGTAGATTAAGCAATAGTTTTATTCTCATTCAAATAAAAAGCTATTATCTTAATGAAATAAAGAAAATGTGAATACATCCATGGACTTAGGTGGAAACTGGAACAAAATAAATATGATTAATAAATCTGAAAATGGATGGCATGTGATCACTAGTTGATTCTGTTAGTACAAGGAGACAGAGACAATGAATGAGAGACAGTGAAAAGTATTAGACTGACCTTTCATTCAGTGTCTTAGTCAACAACATCTGTTTCATGTAAACATACAATTTGTCCACTCATAAATAGTATTGTTTTACTCTGCACTAAGAATTTAGTGAAACACAAGTAACTCTAAATGAATCTATATCCCTTTATGAAGTATTATCCAAGACCTAATGAGCCACAATACCCTGGCAACCAAAACCAAAGAGCCACAATACCCTGGCAACCAAGACCAATGAGCCACAATACCCTAGCAACCAAGAACAATGAGCCACAATACCCTAGCAACCAAGACTAATGAGTCACAATACCCTGACAACCAAGACTAATGAGTCACATTACTCTGGCAACAATTATGATGCATGGCACTTCAGACTTACCTAACACCATGACAGTATCACTGAGAGTAAATAAAAGATAGCCATACATTGAATTTGTATGGCCTACCTTTTCATAATGTTATTTTCATTGATGTTATAGCATTATTTTGCTCTAATTTCAATATTTTGTTGTGTTTCATTGGCTACATGAAATTTCATCCTCTTTAGCGACCATAGTTTTATCAAATGCATGATGGGAATCAGCCCCATATACATGTATGGGTCCAAGATGGTAATATAGCATATACTGCATGGTGTTTAGGATTCATTCATACAATGAACATCTAAAATGTTCAATAAAATATTGAAATATTTTTTGTTTCAATTGTCTTGTTCATATTATATATAGATATGAATAATATGCTTATTTGTAAGTATATAATACAAAGGTTATTGACTGAATATTTAAAAATATTGGGGCATTGTTTACATTCAATAGAATTCCCTCACAAACATGGGTATCCCTTGTCATATATCTTCAGGACCAATATTTTCAGTCAGTAATACTGTTTATACTAACTGACCCAGTTTTCTCTGAAAGTTTCAAAGCATCTAATGAATATTTATTTAATTAATTTATTTATTTAAATATTTTTTTTTCAGTACATGAAGGAAATAGTCATATTTCTACCAGATATCATGAGAGAGTCAAGCAGAGTTTTGATGGTACAGAATTTTTACATTTGGCAGTCCTATAATGCTGTAGTATATAAAATATCTTGACAGATTAGATATTTTTGTATTTGTTTGCAATTTTAGTACTTCACTAAAATTAATTTGCATTAAGAGTTTTATATTTCTTTTTGAAAAAAAACATTTGTATAGACAGCACATGATAGCATGTTTTCTCAGTTGTTTATACACTCAATAGCAAAAGAGCACAAGAGAACAGACCTGTAAAAGCTTATCTCCTGAACAAATCAAAACCCTTTTTATTTATTAAATGGCCCAGGATCTGTACTTTATAACAGCCACACCATCTGTTTGTTCTTTTACTCCATTATGACCTGATGTGCCTACACACCCCAGACCTTTTAAACCTGAATTGAAATAAAGCTAGTTTTAACAACAAATAAATTTTATTTTCATCCTCCAAGGCTTATTTAGAGACCTGATCAAATAAAATTGCACCATGGGACTTGATCAGTAACCCCATCAACGAGATGTCACATATTTTCAATATAGTATGTTTGTTGTCAGTTAATAATAAAATCTTTACATACATTAGAAAGGATTAAAATCCTGATGATGATGAAAGAACATTGTACAAAAGTTTTTGAACCAAAATTACTATTAATAAATAATTGGTTTGATATGAAACCAGTCAAACATGGAAAGATTATCTAAAATTTGAAGAAAAAGAAGAAACTAAAACTGAAAATTGCACTTTTTCTGGTACATTTAATAATTAAGCATATTAGTGTGATCTTTTATAACAACTTGTTATACCTCCTTGTAATTTTTTTTTAATTTGATTTCACAAACATACAGCCACAGTGATCATTTTTGGGAAAAATATATCAGCCAAGGGCCTTTAGAGATTATTGTATACCTGAAACAAATGGCAATACACTAATCTTATATAACGACACAAAAGTTGGAGAGAAAAAATGGCAATATACTAATCTTAAATAATGACACAAATGTTGGAGAGAAACAAATGGCAATACACTAATCTTAAATAATGACACAAATGTTGGAGAGAAACAAATGGCAATACACTAATCTTAAATGATGACACAAATGTTGGAAAGAAACAAATGGCAATACACTAATCTTATATGATGACACAAATGTTGGAAAGAAACAAATGGCAATACACTAATCTTATATGATGACACAAATGTTGGAAAGAAACAAATGGCAATACACTAATCATAAATGATGACACATGTTGGAAAGAAAAAAATGGAAATACACTAATCTTATATAATGACACAAATGTTGGAAAGAAACAAATGGCAATACACTAATCTTATATGATGACAAAAATGTTGGAAAGAAACAAATGGCAATACACTAATCATAAATGATGACACATGTTGGAAAGAAACAAATGGCAATACACTAATCTTATATAATGACACAAATGTTGGAATGAAACAAATGGCAATACACTAATCTTATATGATGACACAAATGGTGGAAAGAAATGGAAATACACTAATCATAAATAATGACACAAATGTTGGAAAGAAACAAATGGCAATACACTAATCTTATATAATGACACAAATGTTGGAAAGAAACAAATGGAAATACACTAATCATAAATGATGACACATGTTGGAAAGAAACAAATGGCAATACACTAATCTTATATAATGACACAAATATTGGAAAGAAACAAATGGCAATACACTTATCTTATATAATGACACCAATGTTGGAAAGAAACAAATGGCAATACACTAAACTTATATGATGAAACAAATGTTGGAAAGAAACAAATGGCAATACACTAATCTTATATAATGACACAAATGTTGGAAAGAAACAAATGGCAATACACTAATCTTATATGATGAAACAAATGTTGGAAAGAAACAAATGGAAATACACTAATCTTATATAATGACACAAATGTTGGAAAGAAACAAATGGCAATACACTAATCTTAAATGATGACACAGATGTTGGAAAGAAAAAAATGGAAATACACTAATCTTAAATGATGACACAAATGTTGGAAAGAAACAAATGGCAATACACTAATCTTATATAATGACACAAATGTTGGAAAGAAACAAATGGCAATACACTAATCTTAAATGATGACACAAATGTTGGAAAGAAACAAATGGCAATACACTAATCTTATATGATGACACAAATGTTGGAAAGAAACAAATGGCAATACACTAATCTTATATGATGACACAAATGTTGGAAAGAAACAAATGGAAATACACTAATCTTAAATGATGATACAAATGTTGGAAAGAAACAAATGGCAATACACTAATCTTCAATGATGACACAAATGTTGGAAAGAAATGGAAATACACTAATCTTAAATGATGATACGAATATGTTGGAAAGAAACAAATTGCAATACACTAATCTTATATAATGACACAAATGTTGGAAAGAAATGGAAATACACTAATCTTAAATAATGACACAAATGTTGGAAAGAAAGAAATGGAAATACACTAATCATAAATAATGACACAAATGTTGGAAAGAAACAAATGGCAATACACTAATCTTATATGATGACACAAATGTTGGAAAGAAACAAATGGAAATACACTAATCTTAAATGATGATACAAATGTTGGAAAGAAACAAATGGCAATACACTAATCTTCAATGATGACACAAATGTTGGAAAGAAATGGAAATACACTAATCTTAAATGATGATACGAATATGTTGGAAAGAAACAAATTGCAATACACTAATCTTATATAATGACACAAATGTTGGAAAGAAATGGAAATACACTAATCTTAAATAATGACACAAATGTTGGAAAGAAAGAAATGGAAATACACTAATCATAAATAATGACACAAATGTTGGAAAGAAACAAATGGCAATACACTAATCTTATATGATGACACAAATGTTGGAAAGAAACAAATGGAAATACACTAATCTTAAATGATGATACAAATGTTGGAAAGAAACAAATGGCAATACACTAATCTTCAATGATGACACAAATGTTGGAAAGAAATGGAAATACACTAATCTTAAATGATGATACGAATATGTTGGAAAGAAACAAATTGCAATACACTAATCTTATATAATGACACAAATGTTGGAAAGAAATGGAAATACACTAATCTTAAATAATGACACAAATGTTGGAAAGAAACAAATGGAAATACACTAATCTTAAATGATGATACAAATGTTGGAAAGAAACAAATGGCAATACACTAATCTTAAATGATGACACAAATGTTGGAAATAAATGGAAATACACTAATCTTAAATGATGATACAAATTTTGGAAAGAAAGAAATGGAAATACACTAATCATAAATAATGACACAAATGTTGGAAAGAAACAAATGGAAATACACTAATCTTAAATGATGACACAAATGTTGGAAACAAATGGAAATACACTAATCTTAAATGATGATACAAATGTTGGAAAGAAAGAAATGGAAATACACTAATCATAAATAATGACACAAATGTTGGAAAGAAACAAATGGCAATACACTAATCTTAAATAATGACACAAAAATTGGAAAGAAACAAATGGAAATGCACCAATTTTATATTATGATACAAAAGTTGGAAAAATAATGCTTGGAAAATTATGTCAGGTCACAGATTGATTGACAATGAATATATTCTGAAAGAGAAATAGTGGATACTGCAGATGCGAACACAGGTTGAAAGTTTAGATTAAATGAAAAAAAATGCAAATCCAAAGTGGTCTATCCATGCATGTATTTCTTTCCTGTCATTTAGCTCACCCTCACTCTACCAGTGGTATTAGTATATTGTTATTACTTTATTATTGTTATTATTATTATTATTATTATTATTATTATTATTATTATTATTATTATTATTATTATTATTATTATTATTATTATTATTGTTGTTATTAATTTCTATCACCATTTATTTGTAAATACTTTGAAATATTTGATTCTCACAGTGGTAGTTATATCCAAGATGGAAAAATGGAAGTGAAAAAATAATGTACTGGTATAAATGACACCCTATGAAACACAATTTCCTTGCAATTTTGTACTTAACTAGGTTATGCCAAGCTATGTGCTGCTTTTGTGTCAATATATTACATCACAACTCATCATCCTTTTTCATAGATAACATATCCCTTTCAAAACATGTTGTTACTGTTGTTATTTATTCTTTTTCATTAGTTTGAACCCAATTTTCTTATTTTGGATAGCTTTTGTTTTTTATGATGGAGCATATATATTTTTGGTTAATTTATATTTGCTCATTTTAAGTTCCTTATTGTCCCAGGAAAAAGACTGCTTGAGGTTGAAAAAGAGATCAACACTTTTATCCTCCATGTGTCGTTTTCAAATGTTCGAGTCATTCAATATCGATTTATACAGTGAAAATTGTACAGAGCAGTACTTGAGTGACTTGGTAAACCATTCAAGTGCTATATTTGCTAATTTTGATCCTGAATTATTGTGCTCAGTTTAGAATCTAGAATATTATGTGTGTGTGTGTGTGTGTGTGTGTGTGTGTGTGTGTGTGTGTGTGCACTTATAAGACCAACCTCAAATTATACAGACCCAGATCTGCTGTCACTTAATGCAGTGGCAGATCTGGGTCTGTGCAGATTGTTTGGAATAATCAGAAGAACAAATAACATATACCATGATCTGCCCATACAGTATGCATTGGATCATCATGGTATATGTTGTGTCCAGCAGGACAGGCCTTATAAGTGAGTAAATACAGTACCTGAACCTACTAGCACACTGTCTCTCTGTTAGTGAACATTGATCTCTTGCTCCATATGATATCTGGCACACTGTGTATACTCTTTGAGTCAGTATTGATAACTGGTCCCATGTGACATCCTAAAGACTAATTAGCACTGTTCATACTGTTATGTGTCTGAAGATGAGATTACAAGAGATAATCACCCCTCTGGATTTTTGTTGCAGTACATTGTTCAATAAAGAACTCCATGCTGGAAAGGCAGTCATATCATGTGACACATTTAAACTTATCCAGTCTACTGTCTATAAAGATGTTCATTCTCTGTTATATTACATATACAAACTTCATTTTTACAGAAAATGTCAATGAAAGTTGTAAAAAGTCATGATTATGGAAATAATTTACTTAAAATTTTTAAAATCTAGAGTATCTGTCATACATCTTGCACAACTATATTGCATTAGAGAAATGTATGAATGATATGAAAGTATATCAGAGGATCGCCAAATGATACATTGTGCAATGAGGTCAGTTTGTCTTTGCTGATTATGGATGGCTATAAGTGACAGTATGGTACTTTATAGCAATTTATTTAACAGAAATAAAAAACATTTCTATTTTGCTGTAGAGAATATATTAAACATATCTCCTACCATATATACATGCTTATAAAATGAGCCCAACTGCAAATTGCACATACCCAGATCTGCCATCGCATAATGTGCCAGCCGATTTGGGTCTATGTTGTTAGTTAGGAGATATCAATAGGAAAAACAATATAGACCCTGATCTGGAGGGGCACAATGTGACAGCTGATCAGGATCTATGTTGTTCAGAGTTTGCCCCAACTTATAAGCAAGTACAAATGGTACATAGTAACTGTAATGAATATAAAGGCAAAAGCAGCTTTCCCTTTAAACTTGCATATAGAGATCTAAAGAAAAGTGAATTTATAACCTAATCTTATATACAATAACTTGTAAAACTTATTAATTAATTTGTTAAAAACAAGTAGCTGCAGTAAGTCATTTTATGAAAACCTATATATTCATACAGATGGTGCAATAATTTATCAAGAAGATATAAAATCAGTAGAACCTTGATAAAATGGTGACCAATATTGTATATAAATCTCAGAGAGTAGCTGTTTAGACACATTTGTCTCTGTATCATGATATAAAATTATTCTTCTATAATCAGAATTTCTGTTTAAAATATAAATTCCCCCTCTTTTCCAGACACAGATATTTGGCAGAAGAACAGAAACTTTCCTCTCCGTCATTCGATTAGTGGTACAATGCCAGCAGCCACCATGAAAAGACCCAGATCTGTGACATTAACCTACACGACACAACCAATTCACTCAGAGTATGAGTTAGAAAGAGATTATTTTACGTCTTCACCGTCCATACCCAAGATCCATATGCCCTATACTGCATTAAGAAACCAAGTCAAGAGAGGCTGGGAAAGCGCACATTATGTACGAGAAATGTCTGTGCCAACTGGTCGAGATTCCATGGCTTTCACACAGTGGAATGATATATCTATATAGTTATGCATTATTCATACCTTAGTCTATTGCATACGTTTTGTGTGCTGCTTTTTAATTGTCTTTTGGCCATAATTATTCAAGACTCTCCAAAAAAAATTAGATGTGTGACTATAGAAATAGAACATGGGCATAAAATCACAAATATTCTTTAGCGTCTGTATTGCTCTCATAAACATTAAACTAAAACTTCTTATAAATTATTTATTTAAGAAATCAGTTTTCAAAGATAGACATGCATGTGATTTCGCAAGGTGTGAGAAAAAATTTTTAAGAAAATTATGAAATTATAGAACTGAAAATTATTCAATCTCTCATTCCAAGTTCCATTTCTCACAAAATAATGAATTTACAATCAAGCCTGTCTGAATGGTAACCTTTATATAGTGGTCACCTGGTTTCACTGGTCATTCTCATTTCTCCCAGCAAATATTCTATCTCAAAGTCATGTATACAATGGTCACCAGCCTTTCAAGGTCAGTGGACTGATGTTTCCTAACCAAATAATGTTTTCTCACTGATTTAAGTTATTACTGTGGCAAATCATCATACTTTTCACACCAGTCAAGGTAGCTCAAAGGTGTTGATACCTAAAATTCAAAAGTTTGGCAATTTTCAAAATTTTGGTATGGGTCTAAGCCATTTGTTTGTTGTGTGGTTGGATAACATCATCACACCAGAAATAGCAGTCACCTTTTATTCCATTGTGACAGGTGTAGATCAATATCATCATCTATTTTCTATCAGTTAAAGCTATCATTAATTAAAAAAGATCATGATTCATTGCATTTTATTAATGTTTGAGGTCATTCAGTAGTTATGAGCTTGTCTGTAAAGGCATGAAGGCTATGTCTTGGTTTATTTGTTACTAATAACAGCCACATAATGCTTCTATTCAATCCTTATTCACCATCATAAGTCTTTTATGTAAGCTGAATGTCTTTTGATCTTGTTCAGTTTATGGACTGGTTCATCCAGATATTGTTTAAAAATTGAATGGCTAATTCTAAGCCTAATTATGCAAGTTTGCAGGACAAAATGGCGGTTCTTTATTTCACAGTCATGTATTGTTTTTGTTTTTGTTGTTGTTGTAGGGTTTAAGACCATTTTTCAGCACAAGCTAGGTTATATATGGTGACCAGTATAACTGGTGGAAGAAGAAACTTGGAAAACCCCGGGAAGAACCACCGACCCATAAGAAACTACTGGCAGGCTACCTCACATACCCATGTTAACAGAGCCTGTCACTTGAACCCATGCAGACAGAGGTGAGATGGCAATGATCTGGAATGGTGGTCACCTTAGACCACT
This sequence comes from Potamilus streckersoni, assembly GCA_016746295.1. Taxonomy (NCBI): domain Eukaryota; kingdom Metazoa; phylum Mollusca; class Bivalvia; order Unionida; family Unionidae; genus Potamilus; species Potamilus streckersoni. The sequence continues at coordinate 1,211,074 of JAEAOA010000213.1, forward strand.
TGGGGCCTCCCACTTCACCTGCATACTGTCTGTTATTAGGGACAATCATTTATTTATCATGGTGCAAAAAACTAATATCATTGATATTGTTAGGAGACCAATATGATTTATTTATAGGACTGATTAAGATATAAGGATAAGTAATCATGTGTGGAACACTAATTTGGGAGAGAATAATACCTATATTTTTAAAAACAAATTTAAAAGTACACTAAATTAACTCAGTTGATAAAAAAATAATAATAATGATAATAATAATAATAATTTGTAATTTATGGTATTTTTAAAAAAAAACAAATTTGAAAGATGAATATGCAGACAGAAGCTACCTGTGTAAAAGAAAACTTATTTTTTCATTTCACAGGTTTGACTGTAATATACTAACTTTTTCCAAGTACAATTATATTTAACCCAAAAACTGTACCTGTAAATTTTTCATAATAATTTGAATGTTTGTGCAGACTTGTGGTTGAAATTAGTATCATTGCAACCACGACTGCATGCATATTTTGCACAATCTGCAAGTTACCAACATATTTCAAAAGTGAGCCCAATAGAATGTTTTGTGCATTACACCAGTACTACTGACCACCTTGAAAATATGATATAACAGATTATACTGAAGTCATGCAGAATATACGATCTTATCCTTATACATTTTTGTGTATGCTAAGTTTTTATGCAGTTATGATTATTGATTTTATTCTTGAGTCATGACAGTAAGTGTCAAATCTAAAGTGCTCGGAAAGTACTATAGGTATAGATGTTGGTAATTATGATGAAATGGAATGACATCGTGGTTCAATTTTTTAAAAGATAGATAATGAAATGCAAAATGTTTTGAATAATGAGCCCATGTTAAGAAATTGTATGACTTAAGATGAGACAGAAATGAATATTTAATTTTCTAGTGACTACTGTTTTGGTAATGTTTAGGAAAAGTGGTTTTTTAAAAGATTGTGCTAGATCTATAGTGCAATAATTCAGAAATCTTAACTGGAGACGGTACTCATTTTAACCAACAAAAATTAAGTTGTTGTTGGCATTTGTTAGCCATTTTTTTGTAAAATGAAATATTCTAGTGAAATCTGCCATACTTGACAAGATCATACACTATTTGGATTGCTTTCATAAACATGGTGAGACAAAGTTTATAAGCAAAGTCATACAAATGTACCATTCTTCCAGTAGCATTGGCAGTGACTCAGTACTAAAATACTGTTGTATGCATGTGAGAAAGTCAGGGGTTCAATAGAAGACTTATTTTATTTAAAGCTAAGAATTTAAAAATTTCTAAAAGTGACCATGTGGAAATATTTCATTATGAGTTTAGAGGATGAATTAAGATCTCAGAAAAACACATTTTAAAAATGTTCTAACTATATGCTTTGGTCTGTTTATCCTTGGCTAAATCTTGCCACAAGACTGGTGTGCTGTTGAATGATCAGTATATGGTATGAATCATAATAGCTGAAAATTAAATTGAAGATAGAAGCATTCTAGGCAATGTTCTATGAATTGAAGTTAAAAGGTGCACTAATGCACATTTATGTTTTTTTCAATACATTATTTAGTGTGTGCATTTGTATGTGTGTATGCTTGGATATACATGTATGTATGTATGTATGTATGTATGTATGTATGTATATATATGTGTGTGTGTGTGTATGTGTATATGTGTGTGTGTGTGTGTGTGTGTGTGTGTGTGTGTGTGTGTGTGTGTGTGTGTGTGTTGTTTCAAATCCACTGAAGCATGATAATGACATCTGAAATATAATAGCTTCTCTGATCCATTATCAGTATTAATTTGGTTAATGACATATTCCAAAAGGAGGGCATTATTGAAGTTTAGGAGTTATAATGTACATTCACAGGAAATATTACAAAACACCTATCAGCCTGTAGTTAGCAGGCACTATTACAAAACACCTATCAGCCTGTAGTTAGCAGGCACGTACTGTTTGGATCACTTTATCAACCAAATAAATTCATTCTTTCAGAAATGCAAAATCTCCATAGAGCTTTCAAAACAAATTTTGCACAGGCTTTTAATAGTACCTATTTACTCTGTTTGAGTAATAAATTTTGTAAAGAATCTGTGATAAAACTTTTAAAATTATTTAATATTTTATAATATTTTTACTTATAATACCTTTAGGACTGTTCGATTAAAGCATATTAGGCTCAGGGAAGGCATTGTCAGTATGGTATAGGCACCTATCATGTGATAAAGAATTTTTTTATCATTTTCTTATGAACTCATTGCATGCCAGTAATCAGGTTACTCTGTCAAATATTTAAAATATACTGCATTCCCTGTTCAACTACAACAGACCTTATAAAACTTATTTTTAAAATGTTAGTAATAATGTATTATATTAAAAAAAGCATGTGATAATGTATTATATATTTAAAAAATCATGTGATAATTTATTATATATTTAAAAAAATCATGTGATAATATATTATATATTTAAAAAATCATGCTCCATAAAGAAAAATTAGACCATAAATATATAAACTTAGGATATAATTAGTATACATTTACCTATTCTCAAAATGGTACTAAAGTTATGCTAATGAATAATTACCATCATGGCACTACATTATGCCAATGTATTATTACTATAGTACTAAAATTTGTTTAATTATATAATTACCATGGTGCTAAAGTATGCTAATGTATAATTGTCATGGTACTAAAGTGAGCTAATGTATAATTACCATGTTACTAAAATATGCTAATATATAATTACCATCATGGTACTAAAGTATGCTAATGTAGTGGTACCATGCCATTAAAAGTTGCTATTGTATAATTAATATGGTATTAAATTATGCTAATATATAATTACCATGGCAGTAAAATGAAATAATGTATAATTACCATGGTACTAAAGTTGACTAATATATAATTATAAGGTACTAGAGAGATTTAATGTATAATTGCCATGGTAGTAAAGTAGACTTTAGTCTAATGTATTATTACCATGGAACTAAAGTAGACTAAAATATGCTGATATATAATTACACTTTGCGAACAAAACAATGAGTCAGTGAATAAAGGTAGATGTTTGCCATGTAAAAAGTGACATCCAGCCATAGCTTGCAAAGTATGGTCAATATTGGTACGTACTGAATTATGCAATGTCTTTATGGTCAGTATTGCTACACATTTAATTTAAAGAGTCCTTATGGTCATTATTGCTGCACATTGAATTTTAAGAGTCCTTATGGTCTCTATTGCTACATACTGAACTTTAGCAATTTCCTTTTGGTCAGCATTGCTATATATTGAATTTTAGCAATGTCCTTTTGGTCAATATTGCTACATATTGAATTTTAACAATACCTTTAAGCTGAAGCAGATGTTCAAAAGTATATAATGTATTAAGAAATAATCAGAGTGTATTGTAGATAGGAAGTCAATATTTATACTTTACCTTTATTATGTATTGTGGGTAAATTTGTAGGACTTTTTATGGTCTTTTTTACAGTGTTGAAAAGTTGTATAACCATATTGTTTGTTACTTGCAGATTATTACAGAATTTATGTGTTTTTAAAGTGCAAAAAATTAAAATAGTACTTGCCAACTTTGCTGACTTTGAGCCTACAACCTCTGAGACATTTGTGATTTTCATTACTCACTCTTTACTGAGGATGTCACATTATTAGAGATGGTGGTATCCTGAGGCTGTAACATTATAAGAGATGGTGGTATATTGAGGCTTTCATGTTGTAAGAGAGATGGTGGTATTTCTAAGGCTGCAGCATATAAAGAAAGAGAGTGATATACCAAAGTTTTTATATTGCAAGAGAGACAGTGGTACACTGAGGCTGTCACATTATAAGAGACAGTGGTATCCTGAGGTTGTTGTGTTATAAAATAGATGGTGGTATTTTAAGGCTGCAACATGAGAAGAGAGAGAAAGTGATATACCAAGGTTGTCACATTATAAGAGAGACTGGTATCATGAGGTTTTCACATAATGAGAGAAATAGTTGAATACTTAATTAATGATAATAAGAGAGACAGTGATATACCAAATTTTCACATAAGAGAAACACAGTGGTATACTGAGGCTGTCACATTATAAAAGACAGTAGTATACAGAGGCTTTCACATTATAAGAGAGACAATGATATAACAGGACCATCAAATTATAAGAGAAACAGTGGTATACTGAGGCTGTCACATTATAAAAGACAGTGGTATACTGAGGCTTTCACATTATAAGAGAGACAATGATATAACGGGACCATCAAATTATAAGAGAAACAGTGGTATACTGAGGCTGTCACATTATAAAAGACAGTGGTATACTGAGGCTTTCACATTATAAGAGAGACAGTGATGTAATGGGACCATCACATTATAAGAGAGACAGTGGAATAATGAGGCTATCAAATTATAAGATATGGTGGTATACTGAGGATGTCTCATTATAAGAGGAAAAGTGGTATACAGAGGTTGTTTTCTAGTGTGCGACCCATATGATTATCAGGCTAAATCAGAAATTACTTGTATGCAACCAATATAACAAAGTTAATTTTGCACATGAATTTATAATGTCCAATTTATTTACTTGTCTGTTTTCAAGTGATGCACAATGAAATATTGTCTTATTTATTCACCAGTTTTACCCATTTTTCTATGTAAAGAGTTCTCTGCAGTGTTGTGTTCATTATGAGGTCAATGTGTGACTGGTTTAGGGGTCGTAGATTCTGTATAGCTTTTATATTTTGTTTCATGCATTTGCAAGTCTTAATTTTTTTCCTGTCTCATCCTCTCCTATAAAGGAAAAAAAATCTATTTTTATTAGAGCTTTCAGAACTAAGGGTCACTGCTTCCTGGACTGCCAGTTCAGAAATTCCAGTTTCCTACAGACTGGACTTCCTGTTTGTGGAAAATTTAGTTATACATATCAAAATTATGCAAATGATTTTCTTTTCTTGACATGTGTTTCTTAGCTTGCTGTCAAAAAGTTGAGGAGGGCTAATTGTGTATAACCCACTGGCATATGCCCATATCAAACCATATATGTACAGCCTGATTGTATCTCAGCTATTAATTATTTATAGGTCTTGGAGAACAGTTTGGCATAGGGTTCATAGCAACTGTCTAGGGTGTTATGTGTACATTCATAGCTAAGCTTTTTAATTTAAGTGATGACCATAAAAGGTTTTTGTACTATGTATACATTCTGCCAAACCCCAAATCATGCAGTCTGGTTAAAGGATGCATCTTGATGTGTATTACATCTTTATCACAAAAGTAGGTCACTATGATCTATATTTCATTCTTCACTCACTTAAGTTAAATTTGAATTTTAAATTTAAGTTTTTGCATTTAGGTCATTAATGTACAGGATATCCAATAATAGTGCTCCTAAATATTTACAATTACTATTTAAGTATAGGCTACCGGGAAATACTCCCCACCTGTGATCAAATTCAACCAAACATTACAAAATTCCCAAATTAAAAAAGAAATCATTTTTGAAAAAGTTTCCAATTATCTGAAACTTTGCTCTGGAATAGTATTCCAGTTGAGATTAGAAATGCCCACTCTATTTCATTTTTCCAAACCCAGTATATCAAGTGGCTTCAGAGATGCAGCTAATTTAAAAATAAATAAATTCTTTTGAATGAAGGCCTCAAGGTAGATTAGTTCTTAGCTAATTGTGTTACCCTCTTTAAATAAAGTAATAATAATAATGATTAACTGCTATTTTTGTTACCTGTAATGCATCATGATATATGTGAAATTATAAAACTTGGCAATCCTGATGAGTAAAGCATCTTCATCACTAAAGTGGGTCAGCTGTGACCTATAGGAAATCTTTCACTGATATTGGTTACATTTTGTTGGTTTAAGCTTATTTCTCAAGATCTGTTCCAGTTAGAATGATTAAACTATATGATTATATGTATCTCTGAAAATTTAATAAGACACATTTACAATAAAAAAAAGATCACTGTATCCTGCATTTAACATCTTTCTAGCTTAGGTTAGGTTTTATTATGTAACAATATACATTGTTTGCATACTGTTTTCATACTGTTTTCATACTGTTTGCATACTGTTTTCATACTGTCCTGTGATGAATCTTAAAACTTGATTCTTATTATGATGAATACTGGTATCAGTAGTTCATTATGAGTCATGCTTCATGATCAGTGTTTCATTATTGTGTCTAAAGTTCATTTCTCAGGTATTGTTCAAGGTAGACTCATAAAATGAAATGATGAAATGCATCTCTTTCAGTAGCTCACCCTTACAACAATAGATGAATTGTTGTCAACTTTTATTGGTTTGTGGTTCAAGCTTCTGCATTTAGTTCATGGCCACATTCGCATATTATTTTACCTAGAATCCTGCACTTTGCTGAGAGAATGCACCTTGATAAGTACTACACCCTTACTGTATTTGATGCCTCAGTGACATAGCTGAAATGTGTTTGAAGTTATTGTTTTGCATGTTGTTAAAATCATGGAAATTGATAGATGGGAACAACTCTTACAATCAAAGGTTACTGTGACCTACATTTTATGCTTTGCTAACATATGTTATTTATTTGTTTTATTCTCTATTCATCCTAGTCTACACAGGAGGCTGTTTTTGACCAGTGTACTTACAAGTATGAATTGATGTCTATTTCATGTCATATGACTGACTATTTATATCTCAAAGCTAGGATACTCAAAGAACTCTGTATTCTGTTTGTGAAAATGTGTGTTGACTTAATGCATTTCATGTGAGGCCTCAGCTCCATACTCTTTTCAAGGACATAAATTACTGATGCATGAGCTTTGCTTATAACAGACACCACACTAGCTGTCACTACAAGGTTGTCACTAGGCTGTCACTACAAGGCTGTCACTAGGCTGTCACTGCAAGGCTGTCACTACAAGACTACTCCAAAACTTTAGAATTCCACATAGTAAGAATTTATATTCCACTTGACAATGATAATAGCTTTATGAGTGCCAATAAAAAGAAAAATATTTTGATATCTTTCTGTAACAATTCATTTATAGTATCATTAATGTTATTTTGTATTGTTTTATGCCTTTTATGCCCTGACAATGTCAAGGTCGAGATCATTATATTTATTATTATTTACATTGGCTACTGACAGCTACTAATTGCTTGCATTCTCACTATTATTGCTGTTTATGTGTAATACATATTTCCAGCTCTCTATTATAAGCAAAACAAAATATGTTTGACAGTGAGAGGGTCCAACCCCAGTAACCATGTCTATAGTATAAAAAAAATTGTTTTACAGTGAAAGGGGCCACACCAGTGACCATGCCTGTGGTAACTCAAAGTGTCATGTCAAGAAGAATCTCACACAACTTATAACCATCTCAATATCTCTGAGTACCATTTTCAGAGAACAATTAGTTTAATTTACTATGGGGATTTTTCTGAGATAAAAGGCTACAAATTTTTTTTAATACGTTGCATGTTAGATTAGACCAGTTTTTGGTATATACATTTTTTTTCTGTTGTATTTGTGTCTTTTCCAAAAGGTCTTCAGCTTCTTATTGTTAAGTGTATCCAAGGACAATTTATTTGTATTTGGCAGAAATTCACATTGATAACCAAACACAAATTGTTTTACAGAATCTCCTAAAATCTCAAAAAATTTTAAATCTTGCATCCTGGTGCTCTGAAAATATTAGGCATCTAGGTAATAATATCACATCTACCTGTATCAATTTGGTATATGTTCACCTGTCTCAATTTGGTACATGTTCACCTGTCTCAATTTGGTACATGTTCACCTGTCTCAATTTGGTACATGTTCACCTGTATCAATTTGGTACATGTTCACCTGTATCAATTTGGTACATGTTCACCTGTATCAATTTGGTACATGTTCACCTGTCTCAATTTGGTACATGTTCACCTGTATCAATTTGATACATTTTCACCTGTCTTAATTTGGTACATGTTCACCTGTATCAATTTGGTACATGTTCACCTGTATCAATTTGGTACATGTTCACCTGTATCAGTTTGGTACATGTTCACCTGTATCAATTTGGTACATGTTCACCATTTTGTTGTCTGACCTGCACTAACATGGTGAGACAGGTATGATCACTTATTGTCTGACCTGCATTAGCATAGTGTGACATAGCTGTAATCACTTACTGTCTGACCTGCATTAGCATGGTGAGACAGCTGTGATCACTTATTGTTTGACCTGCATTAACATGGTGAGACATAGGTGTTATCGCATATGGTCTGATGTGCATTAGCATGGTGAGACGAAGGTGTGATCACTTATGGTCTGTCCTACATTAGCATGGTGAGACAGCTGTCATAAACATGTAAAAACACAGATGCTTTTTTCAAACAAATTATATTTAAGCCATTCAATATTTTATGTTTAATGTTACAGAATTATGCAAATTATATGTTAGCTATGTATTTTAGATCCTCATTTTGCAATTATATCTGAAGCCATCATAAATATATTTTGTACATTATAATATTGTATATGAAACTTTATCTTTTCTTGCTGGACTGTTCCTATGACTTTGAATTTGATATCCCCTTGTACAGGATAACAACAAAGGAATGTTTTCTTATTCAAGTTAATATATTCAATCCAACGCTTACTCCCCTTTACCAAAAACCAAGTATCATCCAGTCTTGTTTTTCCCTTACTATCATTGGGCATTGTACATACATTGTACATGTATGTTGATTTTCCATATACCCTAGGATACAGTGTACATGTTGATTTCCCATATACCAATTGATACCTGGTACATGTATGTTGCTTTCCCATTTACCCTGGAATGTGTGTACATGTAGGTTTATTTCCCCTTTACCCTGGGATACAGTGTACATGTTGATTTTCCATATATCCTTAGATACATCATATATGTTGAGTTCCCATATACCCTTTGATACATTGTACATGTATGTTGATTTCCCATTTACCTTGGGATACAGTGTACATGTTGGTTGATTTCCCATTTACTCTGTGGTTACAACATACATGTATGTTGATTTTCAATATACACTGGGATACATCATACACTTATGTTGATTTTCCATATACCCTAAGATACAGTGTACATGTATGCTGATTTCCCATATACCCTGGGATAAACTGTGCATATATGTTGATTTCCCATATACCCAGCCATATTGTCTGAAATTGTACACTTTTTATGCCACTGCCTTGAATGTAGCATGGGGTTGCAGTGTTAGTCAGGTCTGTCCATCCAGTATGTATGTCGAAAAACACTTGTGTGCACAACTGTACATGCATCTTTCCAAGCATTGTGTTAAAGTGACATTACAGTCATTGGTGAAAATGACATATCTTTCTGTTGTCATGATCTAATGAGTTTTCCAGAATTGTACCCTAGTTTTGGTGATAACTTTGTATACTGTACATAAATAGTATGATTATTCATTAGTACTCAACAAGTAACATAACTTTTGATGACTTGTTCTGAAACTTGGTACTGAACATTTCCATAATTTCCTCTCAATTAATTATAAATAATCCTTCAAGTACTCACACATACATTTTTGTAGAGTTATTGCCCCATTTCTACATACATTACTTGTGTCAGCAGATAGGTGGCACTGGGGTCTATCCTAAGGACACATTTCTAGTTCGATAGATAGGCAAAATCAGTTATAAAAACATTTGACTGATTCTGATGAAATACATTTTAAGTTTTCAATAAGGATAAAGTTTGCAGACTGAAGGGTTTAAGTTCATAAAAGCATTAATGATTGTTTTGGCTTGTCAGTACAAGAAAAGTCAAAGGGTACAGAAAAATTACTGTATAGACTCGCTTAACTCAAGTCAAACTGCAAACAGCATAGAACCTGATCTGTTGAAGCATGATGCACTAGCAGAGAAGGGTCTGTGTTTTCTGTTGTACTGATTACTTCTAACAAACTGCATAAACCTGAAACTGCGGGCAGACTATATGACAGCAGATCTTGGTCTGTGCCATTTTCAATTGAAACTGATTTATAAGGGAATACATGTATATGCAGTACATCCATAGTAAAATCACACAGAACTTATCTGTATCAATATGGAAGTCACCATTGATCAAAAAGGACAATAATTATTTAATTTTCAAATTGTTTTCACTTCATATAATTATTGACTGTCCATTCTGACAACCTTCAACACTTAGAATATTTATTAAATAATAGTATTGCCACCAAATAATCAAAGAATTTATCTTAGAATAGAATCTCCATTGTAATAATTTATTCAGGATTAAACATAGAATAGCACAATAGTTCATTTCATTGTTAGTCTTGACATTTTATGTAATTTTTATGAAACAGATAAAAAGCTATGCACCATTTTGCTTGTTACCTATTTTTACTGTAGATTTTATACAGTTGTTGTAATTATATTTGATTCATTTGTGATCAATAAATCTAGCAATGTTATGTCTTAGATTTCAAGATATGTCCCTGTATCTATCTATCCACTCTATGTGTATGTCTATCTATCTATATACCTACTTTTGTCAAGGTCTTAAGTTCAAACCCTGGTCTAGCCATACCAGACCTTAAAAAGAAATGGTATTAGTTAGTAATTAGGATAGTGTGACTGGGTTAGACATACCGTTCCATGTCTGTGGCATGATGCCTCAGTGCTAGACATCTCTACAAATTGCCACACTGCAGATATTGTAACAATATGGCAAAAACAAAATTTAAAGCTATGTTAAATATCCAATTGCCAAACTGAATATTTTGTAACAATATGGCTGAATTTTTTTTAAAGCTATGTTAAATATCCAAATCACACACATGCACACACCTACTTCTGTCTAGCTATATATGTACATTATTATATTTGATTTACTCATTAACTTGCATGTTTTTTTATGGTTGCCTTCTTCATCTTTTAATCAAGCTTTGGTCACGTCGAATTTTTCATTTTTCTAGTTTTGACTTTCTCATATTTAATTTTAGATTCGACATTTGCAAACATGAGATAAAACTGAATTGAAAAATTAAATTTTAAATTACTCCCAAAGTCGTATTGACTATTTTCTCTACAATTGTAAGAACCCATATGTGACAATGAACTGAACTAGGACATAATCTACAATGTTAGGTCTTTCTTCTCCCTCATTTAGGTTTCACAACTCATGAATCCTTATGGATGGAATGCCACTAAAAATCATAGAAAAAGACCATCAATGATTTCATTCAGACATGTATGCCCAATATACCCATGTTTTCAAAACAGAAAAGTGGCAAATATTTTATTGACTTTGTTTATATATATATATATATATATATATATATATATATATATATATATATATATATATATATATATATATATATATATATATATATATATATATATATATATATATAATTTTTACATCCGACACTTTTGGTAAAATTATTATTTTATGACCCACTTTTTATTATGGATTAGCAGATTGCGTTTCGAGAAAAAAAATGGTTCAGAAAATCGTACAAACATGTTTTCGCAAATGCATCTTCGAAAGTGAGGATCTCATTACAAAAGCTCAACAGCAAGATATACACTCTGAAGTTAAGCATTATTCTCTACTCTTCAAATGGACTGACACCAAGACAAAGACATTTAAACATGTGTTGGCAAGACCACCGTGTACCATCTTTTGGAAAGATTATGCGCACAATCGCCATGTGCCCACAAAAGTAAAACTATTAGGGATGAGTCCAAAATATTCCAAATGATGTTAACTCAAATAAAAGTAATATAGTATTATGGAATCAGGTCAATATTAATAGTTCCTATTCAGTACCCAAAAATGTAGTCCCAGTCTATTTTTAGAGCATTTTTTTTTTCTGTCTCCGTCTGGTGGTGATACAAGAGTTAGATTTAAGCCTTCTTGGTATGGATTTAAAGGCCATTGTTTATTCTTTAGAATATGAGCATATGGTGTGGTTTTCTTTCTGTGTTTCGGCGATAGTGTACAGTGAATAAGAAGTTATTTGTTATAATCCGAAAGTGAAATCTGTGTTCCATTGCACGCTGGTTTGTTGACAGTCCAGTCTTTCAACAAAAAAAATGAACCTTTGACAAGAACTAACCGTGAAATCATCTTTGAATGTATTTTAGATGAACTTATGATTCATTGTATTGTATTTATTGTCACACAGTAGAAAGTTCAGTACTGAGAAACAAAAGTAGAGAAGATATTGTAAAATTAATTGTTTTCTATATCCATATAATACACCAATGCCATTACAGGTTTGGCGGCCGATTGACCATAAAAGCGAAGGAGATTGTTTCAAAGGAAAATTTCATAGAATGGCCGTGTGCTAAATTTCGCAAAGACAATTCGCATGGTTGTCATTTGCTAACAATATTTGAACTCTGACCAGAATATGTCTAACAGTTTGAATTAAAACAATTAAAACATAGTGTTCAAATAGTTTGAGAATAGTCGGTAAATTGTGTGGTTTTCACAAAAGAAATAAAATTGATAATTCATTTCTGTTTTAACAGTTCAGAATTTTGTTTCACCATAACATAAGAAAGGAAATAGCACAAGAATCACTGTACTCAATTGAAAGATATTTGGATATGTCACGCAAACGATCCACGATCGATTCCTTCACTATTTTTACTTTCTTTTAAATATGTCGACCTCTCACGCGAACGATCCACGATCGATATTCTGGGGGTTTAAAATATATTTTAATGTATACTTTGTTATCTTGAAATAAGGAATAATTATTTTACTCGGATTTACTGTGTCAGTGTCCACAAATCACGGCAAAATAAAAACGGTAAACAAGTGACTTTGCCCAAGAAAAATGATATTTTCAAAATTATTAATACGCGTTAGCTAGTAAACTAGTTGGTGCATAAAATTAAAACGATTTTTTTTGTACTGAATGAAAAAAGGACAAAGATCGTCGACTGGATGACAATACAAGCATTTTTCACCCACGAGATTCGAAAATTTCGATTTCTGCCGGAGCTGAAGGAGAATAGCTTTGTTTAAGTTTTATCAAGGATAACTTGCAGAGCTGGAATTAAAGGTTACTGTTACAAGTCGCAAAAGAAATTAGTATATTTCTCAGATCAGGCATGCAGCAACCATACGAGTAGTCTTTCCCAGTTAAGGTCCGTGGCGGCCGAGCGAATAGCCTCTCCCTCACCAATCATACACACTGATAGGTTGTCCCCACTTTCCTTTAACATTTTTAATTTCGCAGTTTGTTACTAACAAATCATTTTCTACATAATGACACAGGCACACATATAGAAAGAACTCGAATTTGAAAGCCGATCCGTCTGACGTTATTACCACCCCTAACTCGCTTCCACTGACAATACCGTTATATACTGATAGTGGTACTTCAAAATCACCATCATCTTACATATCTTATGCAGACTGTATACGGACCCGAACATCCACTTCGGCTAAAGTATGACCTATCATTGGACTAGCCGCTCTAACCACTAGAATTCGAGCATACAACAACACGATATTGAGAACGCACTCGCAAACAACAATGGAAATACGATGAATGATGTCTTCCTAAGCTTTATAAAGAGGTGGTAGTGACGTGCACTTCAGATTGAAACGTACTCAGTACGTCAAACGCCACCTCATGGAAAACAAAGACAGAAAATCTTCCCCTGGTTTAACAATACAGCATCTGTCACATTTGACCAAGAAATGTGTGATGAACAGACTGCCCCAACGTAACTTTGGAAACTTAAGGTTTCTTTGACAATGAGTTTCGCAATGTAAAAAAAAAATCTTCCTCAGCTCGTAAATTACTCCCTGAAACTTTCCCTTGATGAATGCAGAAGCTTGGATATGCTGTATTCTTCTCTCTCTCTCTCTCTCTCTCTCTCTCTCTCTCTCTCTCTCTCTCTCTCTCTCTCTCTCTCTCTCTCTCTCTCTCTCTCTCTCTCTCTCTCTCTCTCTCTCTCAAAACTGTGATTTTATTCTAAAAGACTCCAAGTTCTGTACAGGCACATTGGACCAAAGAGACTGGCGATATGCATTCAGAATTGGTGCACTTTTTAATTTAAAAAATAAAGTTTGCACTCCGGACACTGAAATTCAGTAGTACATCTTGCCAATCGCGACGTTCTAGTGTCGAGGAACACGGTTTCCATTCCAAAGGTCTCAATTTACATCGATTCCAGAATGTACAGATGCTTAGAATACTATTCATATAATCACCAGAAGGGAGCCAATAACCGGAAGGGAATCAATCATAAGAAAGAACGGTACAAGAGGGCTCTATTGATCTTTAAAATCCGTGTCAATCATATTTTGCATATCCTTAGATTTTCTCCCTTTAGTGTTATTTGGTATTCAGACTAAGTACTCAAAGCCAGTGTCTTTATTAGAGATGTGCTGGGGGGGTGGTGCGAACCGCATCGGGTGAAAACAAAATGACTCTATAAAATGTTTGAATTTTGTGCAGGAAGGAGGTCATGGGGGTGACACCAAGAGTTACCGCACTGGGTGACACAAACGCTAGTGACGCCACTGCTCAGTGTTTTTTTTTCTTCGAATTCTTGGGTTTAACGCCATCTTCAGCACATGATTGGCGATACATGGATGTAAAGATATTTTCGAGACGATGAGTTTGGAAAGAATCGTTGAGCCACAGGATTATTCTGGCAAGGTTTCTCACATTTACACATAGCAGAGCACCTCAGACCACTCGGCCATACGGGCTCCAGTCCACCTCACACAACACCTCCAAAAAAGCCAACAGAATCATGAATCCAAATTTCAAAAACAAATCCAACTGGTGGCCAGATTATATGCATGAGGATGTAGATAATTTAATTTCTGACATTAGAAATAAAAAGTATGCATGATATATTTTATTCAGAATCAGACCTAATTAACTCAAAAATTAGGATATTGCAAAATTGTATTCAAATAATAAATCTTTGGTAACTATAACAGTGTAAGTGTTTCAGATGTCACCGTAACAAATAAGGGTGTAAATGTTGCGGGTATCTTCGTGAAAAAAAGCAATATTATATTAATGCATGTAATTTGGCAAGAAATTAAATATATGTCATGTTTGACTATTCGCGTACTAATACATCAGGTACGGACATGATTGGTTCTTAATGAGGTGACGTTTGATAACTGTGTCAGACAAAACTGGTCAACGGGTAATGCTCTATGTTTGTTGATCGAAAATGCCAAAGATTGAAATATTGCAGAAACAGCATTTATATTTGCTGAAGTATTTGTCACAAGTTGAAACTCTGCAGATCGATTTATTAAGGGAAGCGGGATAAAACGTACAATTTTCCAACAATGGATGGAATGTATTAATAATGGCGGTTAAGTAAACCTAAATTCCGATTTTACAAGTCAATAGTCTGCAGTGGGTTTCCCAGGCGAAGTTTCGTGTTTATAAATGTCTTTCACCGGAAATGTAGTGTTCTAAGTTTTTTGCGTTTGGCGAAAGGATAATATAATTGTTGAATTTATTTGTTTGGATGACAAAAAAATCTTGTATGTTTAGAATCATTAGGTTTGTATGATATTTATTCCGATGAATTGTCATTTAGCAAATAATATTGCTAAGAACAGAAGTGAAATTTGTTTGATCTATTTAGTATGACAAAGATGTGAGTTTTTTAACGAAAGAATCTTTTGTATTAACATTGAAGCAACAATGGTGACTATTGTAAAAAAAATGTGTGCATGTGTCCGATATTAGTCAAGATAATCCTTGATGCTTCACAAGGAAGGGCGTAATTATCATTTAAAGCGAGAACAAGCTAAGTTTTTGATCAATTAGTGATGTTAATTGGTAATTTGTTCTAGTGGAGGACTACCTTAATTTTCTTGTACTGTGTTAATGTGTGTACCGTATTGTTAATTAAGTGTCAGTGTGAAATTGATACGGTATCCTAAAGGGTAAAGAGAGATGGAATGTTTATTCATTCCAGGAAGTTATGTAGAGATATTTATGTATTTTTCTTTCTGTTTGAAATGATGTATTTTTATTTCTGCTTAAAAGGCAACACTTTCTACGGCTGATCTAAAGAGAGACGACTGGAGCAAAACTGGACGATTGGTAAGAGGCCGAACGCAAAGAGAGAGAGAGAGAGAGAGAGAGAGAGAGAGAGAGAGAGAGAGAGAGAGAGAGAGAGAGAGAGAGAGAGAGAGAGAGAGAGAGAGAGAGAGAGAGAGAGAGAGAGAGAGAGAGAGAGAGAGAGAGAGAGAGAGAGAGAGAGAGAGAGAGAGAGAGAGAGAGATGCCATTAATAGGCATTAATTCCTGACGAAGCCAGAGGGAAGAAGTCGACCCTAAACCTACTAGTTGAATTGAATCTGGAGAGTGACCCTCAACCAGTCATGACCTTGTGCATCATGCAGTAGTAGCTGTGTGTCCTGCACTTGGTCTTGTCCAATTTTATTTGGTTCATCTAATTAATTAAGTCGTTTTATTCTGTATACGGGAGCTAGAGTTGTTCTATTATATATCTCTGCTCAGATTTCCAATTATTCTATCCAGTAATTTCATATTTGTAACATTCGTTCGATCTGGGCTATAACACTGATGTCGATCATCCTAGATACATCGATAACCACCATTCAATTAATAAACCAATACAATAATAAAGATAAGGGAAAACCTAGAACAGTATATTTTAGAAGTTGAGCGAAATTAAACTAGTTGGAATTTGTTTTTCCTCTTTCAAATCAATTTATCAATATACAGTTGTGTAAGTCGGACGTGAACTTTAAAAATTGCGTAAAGGCGTTTCTTTTCACAATAGGAAATTCGGCTAACTGATTCTAAATAAATAAAGACTTCAAGACTAAGCTATTTTGCCTTTTTTAAAATTCACAAACAGCTGGAAAAGTGGACTACGCCAAAAATAGTTCTCCATGTAGGTATTTCTGATAGTGAGACTGAACGTATTGCCGGATTTTGATTTAAATCCATGGATCAAAAACAGTTTTTACGTGTTAAAGATACAAATGTTTACTGGAAATACGGTCAAATTAAATCTCTTAATATCTATATTCTGGTTACATCATATATTGATTTTCCTGATTCTGACATCGAGCATTATCCAGATTGCCCTGGTTGTTGAAAGGGGGTGCTTGAAATTCCAGATTCATTTCAACTGGGGGATAAAATTTTCAATTTACTAAAAATTTGTCCCGAAAAGAAATACTTTATATTTTAGAAAGAAATGAATTTCCCATTAAAAAGTATAGCTGTGCATAAGACGTTTGCTAAATTTTATGCATTTGATTGGGAGAAAAAAAAATTAAAAGAGACCAAAAACTACCCTTTTCTCTAAGTTAGACTTATTGACAATAATTTCTTCAAATAAATTAGTTTCTAAACTGGATGAATAACCACCACTGATCAATTAAAATTAAAAGTAAAATTAGAAGCGACAAAGTAGGCATCTTAGAGGCAAATAATATACAAGGGAAGTAACTCTCCAGCCTGACGACATATGGATACAAGTTCTTTTGAGTTTACTTATATTCGTCAGTTGCTACATACATATATATTAGTTCAGGAGTATTATTAACTATATGTTTGTACAAAAGATACAATTCTGCCTGATTAAGAATAATGAACAAAACTTTCACGGCTCGTGTTCATTGTTTTTCGAAAGATAACAAGAATGAGGTCACAAAGTCTTTCTATTCCGTTGAAAATAAAATTGACCCCATTAATATATCTGTTTGATGTAAGCAAAAGACAGTGTATATTAATGTCTCTAAAACGAAATGTATGACAAACAGTAGCACATGCCAAAGCCTAAGAAATTACATGGAACAACTTATAACTCAAAATGTCTTAAACTCGTTTATTTTGTAAAAAAAAAATTATATATATATATATATATATATATATATATATATATATATATATATATATATATATATATATATATATATATATATATATATATATATATATATATATATATATATATATATAAATAAATTTGGTATCTGCATTGATCAACATCTCAGGTGGAATGCACATATCGATCACATATGTGCAATGATAGTCAATGGAATTACTCTCTTAAAATTGCTGTCGAAATTTCTACCTCTCCAGTGGCGTGAAATTTATTTTTCGGGGTATATATATATATATATATATATATATATATATATATATATATATATATATATATATATATATATATATATATATATATATATATATATATATATATATATATATGCTGATTGACATCGGCTGTACTATATGTGGAAACATGCCCAATTATAATCTGCCAAGAATTGATAAAATCCAGAAAAGGGCGGCATAAATAATACTGAAAATTCTTATTATTATTATTATTATTATTAGGATAGTATTTTTTAGCAAAACACTAACATTGACATTTCCTCTAAATTGTATTAAAACTAATTTTTCATTTGATTTTTTTATCGGATTATATTGGAAGCAATTTCCACTAAAACACATTCAGATTAACTTTATTTCGCATTTTACATTCAATGTTAAGCCAGCATTACATTACTTCGTGGCAAAATTCTTAACATTCTTTTCTGACTAAGTTACGATTCAATCGCTTTCCCGAGACGATAAAAGTGCCGATTGTGCGGATTATGATGTAACTAGCACACTCGTTTCCGTTAGGATAGACTGGAGCCTCTTTCTGGGTTGAGACTACACACTTAGGCACTAGCGTTTTACAAAAATTTGTCCAGAAGTTGGTTATACCAGTAAAAATAGCGATGGACTGCCTGTATCATTAGTTAGTTTGTCTCAGAATCAGAAAGGCTTCGGTTATCTCTTTTACAGATAAGAATCGTTTGTGTTCGTAAATTTCCTTAAAGAATAAGTACCTCTAAAGCTAAAGATTTTTGTTGTAACTTTCTTAGTTTTGCAATATTCTTGTGCTTTCTCCTTTATTTTAATATTATAATGTAATGGAATGCTTATTTGCTTTTAAAAATTTATATTAAGTTATCTTTGTTTTATGGTGAAAAGATTAATTCGCTACCAAAGATTTAATTTGGGAATAATATATTCTTTAAATAATAAAGAATAATGTTCATTATTCTATTGCATATTAGTGTTTCATCTTAAAATGAGTAAAATATATTTCTTCAGAACGATTGTTGCAATAATCACAACTATTTTATACTCTTTGATTTAGTCCCCAGATCTAATTTTCTGTAATATATTTCTAAAATGCAGAAACTACACAACTATATGAAGTTGGTAAGCTTGAAGGAAAAGTATAATATGCATTTTGTGTATTTTTTCAATATAATATATGCATAATATAATTCCTTCTCATAGAAAGAAATGAGAAGAAGATTATGATAAAAATCCTTATAATAATATTATGACAACGTCGAATGTTTTGTTTTCATGTCTATAATGACTACTCATACAAAAACGTATTCTTTACTTTAAAGTAATAATGATATATAGTTCTTTTAACAATCTATCTCCAGGTTATATCTCTAACTTAGCTAAGATTGTCAAATACTGAGCTTACTCTCCGATGGACAACAAACAACGGTCTCCAGATTCCGTAGTAGAAAACCAACCGTTAAAATAGCTTATTCACTTTATCTGCACCTGCCATATGGAATTCCTTACCACTGAGGATGCGTGATTCAATTTCCCTTGCTTTGTTTAAGATACTATTAAAGAAATTCTTTATTGACCATCTGATCTGACATATTACAGACTCCAAATAGTGAACTTTATCAGTGTCCAAAAGTAATTTGTGCATGTCTTATTCAAAGTATGTATATACGATTCAAGTTTTACCAGTTAATTGTATATTGTTCATATATGTATATGTTGGCTAGTATGGGTACACATATTCATTCATTTTAAATGTGCGTGAATGAATGTGCGAGTATACCTGATTATGTGTATTACTTTTTTATATATAAAATGACTACATTCTTTTAATTAATTTATCTTTAGTTTTGACCAGTCTGATTAAAATCAGATATCCGCAGTTACACAGGAAGATCTGACAGCGACCTCTTAGGAATTATGTTCTGGTAACCTGTGTTACTTTAATCGCAAATTATATCTACCAATCAGATGAAGTTTTATATCTTCACATTTGGAGACTGAACAGTGTGAATGAAGAGCAAGAATGTAATAATTTTGACCATTTTCATGTCTTTCAGAGTTAGAGAAGACATGCCAGATTAACTGAAAAATTGATTAGTATTTAGAGGCCAGTAAAGAGATGACATTTCACATCGTGTCTATGCAATGATCAGAGGAAGTTTCGTCATCAGACTAGGTTCACTATGGCAACCATGTTGATTACCTTACAACGAATATATAAGACATTTTATTCTGCCTTTAGCGATCATGCATAGCATGATAGTGTCTATGATTTGTTACCTTGCCTAAATCATTACATATTAGAATATGAAAAGGTATTAAATGTATTGAACATTCTACAGAAGATGAACACTTAGCCTACGGTTCGTTGGGCAAGAATATACCAAAAAATTATAACATGCCGCTGCAAATAATAACTAGATCTCAGATCTACGTAATACAATGTCAATAGCAACAATCTAATATAGGTAAACAGGAATAACATTCATTAGTACTGGCTACAATATACATTATATTCTATAACTAAATTACACAGCAACATAAGACATGGTCTGGTTTACATACAGGACAGAATAAGAGAGAATTTCGAAGATTCACAAGAGAGGCATAGAGCAATTTTGCATGTTTGGAGTGGAAAACGGATATCTTTCATGGAGTGGACGAAATTAATCGAGGTTTTGACCCACGAGTGACACAACCACACTGGAAAAAAAACTATTTTAGCGTTATGGTAATCGAATGGGTATAACAAATATACCACATATCTTACGGCATTTAAAGTATATGACAAGTATAGGATGTCTTACGGTAATTTCATGTTTACTGGTTTTGTATTTTGTGTATTTGCGCACATGAAACATAGTTCCACTTCAGACGGATATAAATTAATTGATATTTCCATAATAACAATCTACTAGTTTCGTAGACAGCAATGGTTATTAATGAGAAAACAAAAATAATTGGTTTATCGATGTGTAATTCTTTTTCATTACCCGGCAATAAAGTATCAATACGTGCGACTGATGCTAAATTGGCTAGACTCCATAGTTTAGCATTCCAATCGGCACGAAAGGCTGATTAAATGAAGAAGAGTTTGGCTAAATAGAATCTACACCCCACTCCCCAAACAAAACAATACAAAAGAAAACTAGACCATGTAAACGTGTCAGAAAAATTAGAATGTATATACATTTATAGAAGATTTCAAGAGTTCTTTTGTTACTGTAGATGAAGTGGATATAATCACGGCCAACAAGTGTGTGTGAGTGTGTGTATGTGTGTGTGTGTGTGTGTGTGTGTGTGTGTGTGTGTGTGTGTGTGTGTGTGTTGGGGGCAACCGGAAATATATCTCCATTGCAGATAGAATGGATAGAATGCGTCTTCATTCCATTGTTGGTGATGTAGTTCCTGTAGCTGGAGTAACAACATATGATTAATAATACACTGCAGTAAATGATTAAATTTAATTTTCTTAGATAAACAAAATGAAGTAAAATGAAGAGAGAGAGAGAGAGAGAGAGAGAGAGAGAGAGAGAGAGAGAGAGAGAGAGAGAGAGAGAGAGAGAGAGAGAGAGAGAGAGAGAGAGAGAGAGAGAGCATTTCTGTTAAAATACATCACTTTTTCAGTGTACGAATGTTGTAATGACGTGCACGAATATTTAGGAATTTTCCATTGGAACATTTCTAAAATATTCCATATATTTAAATCTACTGGACATATCTAAAAATTACTTTGTGTGTGTGTGTGTGTGTGTGTGTGTGTGTGTGTGTGCGCGCGCACGGTCTTCGGATTTTTAAAATAGTTTAAAGATTCTTCAGTCATTTCGCTGCGATGTCTGCAGTGTGACAATTTATAGTGATATCAAGTACTGGGACATGTAGCTTGATGTCCCACCCAGTCATATAATCCGTACTCCAAACCGAACAGTATTAATACTAACCTCTTAATGCTCACCGCAAAACGAGGCAGCTATTAGTGTCGTGTTTACCTCCATTTGTATTTCTTTGGTGTTACTCGAGCGGGGTTTGAATCCGATTCCTTCCTCAACAGAGGAGAACGCTCTAACGACTAGATCACCGGTGGAGTATTTTATTCGTACACGAATATATCAAGGTGAGACGAGCATAAAATGAATTTATCTTCAAAAAATACTTCAAAGATAGCATTTTCTACTTGATAGTGAATTGACTGCGTTGTCTACTAATTCCAGTTCCTAGTCGGTGTAATAATATTATTAAATTTCCGTGCTATTCAAGAAAGTCTGAAACCGAATTTAACATTTCATTGTATTCATACACACAGACATGCATACATACACACATACACGCACATACTTATATACAATCACGCATTCATGCATACATACATACATACATACATACATACATACATACATACATACATACATACATACATACATACATACATACATACATACATACATACATACATACATACATACATACATACATACATACATACGAGTTGGGAAAGGTTTCATTTTATGATTTTAGATGGATTCTTTCCAGTTTTTCCCATTTGTATACCGACATTGCATTTCAAATACTTAAATCACTCGAGAGCTTATAACCTTTTTTTGCCTTGTTTCATATGTTAAAAGATGTATCCAGCATCGGTGCTCCTGTTTATGCTTAAAAAAATATCCACAAATATCTATGTATATTTATTTCAAAGCCTTTGTATGGATTTTTAATAAGGGCTGATATGACGATGCCATGTTAGCTTTGATGTATTTTATGTGAATTACTTTACATTGTGATTAGTACCCCTTTCACCATACATTGATGTAAATAGTACAGCGGATTGAGCACACACACATGCACGCACACACTAAATATGAACTTTAAAATTTAACATTAGCAAGCTTTCTGACAAGTATTCTAGGTTTTCGTCAACACATTCACAGCCCCATAAGCTGAGAATTACATCAAGGTTGTGTTAAAATGAAAAAATGAAATTGGCACAAAAAAACGAGTAAGTAAAATTTAAGAATTTGCAAAATTGCTTGCACATTTACAAAAGGCAAGCTTTGCGAGATAACAACTGTTGATATGAGAATCAAAGTAAATTATAACCGACATGGTGAAAGCTATGTAAAGACATATATAGTAATGATGTTGATGATGATGATGATGATGATGATGATGATGATGATGATGATGATAATGATGATGATAATGGTTGTTGTTGTTGTTGTTGTAGGGTTTAACGCAATTTTTGTAGCACAAGATAGGCTATACTTGACAGCCAGAATTAATGGTGGAGGATGAACCCTGGAAAACCCCGGGAAGAACCACCGACCCACGAGATGATGATGATGATGATGATGATGATGATGATGATGATGATGATGATGATGATGATGATGATGGTGGTGGTTGTAATGATGACGACGACGATGATGATCACGTTTAATATAACTTCAATTATGTCCTGACAACGATGATGATGACGATGATAAGGTTATAAGAACCACAAATGTAACTATCATGGTCATTATATTATAACTGACTTGATATAACTAAACGCAAGAAAATTGTAAGCAAAAACAGACATTCTTGTTATTCGTGTGATATTCTTTAAAACAAATACAATTAAAATATTTTACGGATAGAAAATAAGAATCATGTCACTCAAAATGGTGTGCTATACACACGTCTAGTTACTGTATCAATTGTGGATAGTACATACCATACGCTCTACACAATGGTATTAACCAAGTGCATCGGCATTTGCCAGATGGTCAAATAATTGTTAAACATTCGGTCATACACATACATTCAGAGAAATGTAACACTAGTGAAAGTGCATGGTACTAAGAGAAAGTACTTTAAAGACAAATCTCGAGTATCAATAAGTTCAGTAAAATCAGTTAAAGTCAAAATGGTCATTCCAGAATATACAAATAAGCCTGATGGCCACAGATGAATAAGACCGTAGTACTCGGCCGAATATACAAATTATACAGTAGGACTCGGCCGAATATACGAATAAGACCTTAGGACTCGGATGAATATACGAATAAGACCTTAGGACTCGGATGAATATACGAATAAGACCGTAGGACTATGATGAATATACGAATAAGACCTTAAATTCAGATGACAATATATATAAGACCGTAGGACTAAGATGAATGCACAAATCACACTGTAGGACTTAGATAAATATATAAATAAGAAGATGAATATACAAAAAAGACAGTATGACTCGGATAAATACACAAATCAAAACTGTAGGCCTTAGATGAATATACAAATAAGAAGATGAATATACAAAAAGACCGTAGAACTAGGATGAATACACAAATCACACTGTAGGCCTTAGATGAATATACAAATAAGAAGATGAATATACAAAAAGACCGTAGGACTAGGATGAATACACAAATCACACTCTAGGACTTAGATGAATATACATATAAGAAGATGAATATACAAATAAGACCGTGGGACTCGGATGAATACACAAATCACACTGTAGTACTTAGATAAATATAAAAATAAGATGATGAACATGCAAGTAAGATCGTAGGACTCAGATGAATGCACAAATCACACTGTAGTACTTAGATAAATATAAAAATAAGATGATGAACATGCAAGTAAGATCGTAGGACTCAGATGAATGCACAAATCACACTGTAGTACTTAGATAAATATAAAAATAAGATGATGAGCATGCAAGTAAGATCGTAGGACTCAGATGAATGCACAAATCACACTGTAGGACTTAGATGAATATATAAATAAGAAGATGAATATACAAATAAGACCGTTGGACTTTGATGAATACACAAATCACACTGTAGGTCTTAGATGAATATACAAATAAGACCATAGGACTATGATTAATACACAAATCACACTGTAGGTCTTGGATGAATATACAAATAAGACCGTAGGACTAAGACGATTATACAAGTAAGACTGTAGGACTAAGACGAATATACAAATAAGACCGTAGGACTAAGACGAATATCCAAATAAGACCTTAGGACTAAGACGAATATCCAGATAAGACCGTAGGACTAAGACGAATATCCAAATAAGACCTTAGGACTAAGACAAATATCCAAATGAGACCCCAGACTCAGATGACTATAAATATAAGACCTCTACTGCCTGTACAAAAACCGTAGGACTCGGATCAATATTTATATAATGGTATGAAACATATTCAAATACATATAAGCGTTTAATGGAGCACGAGGAAAAATACTGAAACCGATGATTCAAAGATTTTATCCGACAAAGCGACCTCCAAACTCATTTTACTCATGCAGATTGTGCAGTTCTGATGTTTAAACAAGGTTTACATCACAAAGTCCATGTATAACTAATCGATGATGTATGTATACAAAATTTTCAGACGAATATTTTTAATTGAGTCAGATCTTGGAAAATCAGACAACTGGATGATACAATCAACACTTGTTGCTCTATATCTAATAAATATATCAACAGTAAGGCAAAAGTTGTTTAATAAAACAAATCATAAATGCTCAAGTAATTGTGAGAATTTAACATTGCAAGATAGGACGTGTGTATTCTTGACAATGAGGTTTGTCATCTGTCTCTAAGGAATTTTGTATTATTTTTAAAATATTTATTCTTTCTAAGGACTAGTTATTCACAATTAGAAAAATAGAGATTCTGGATCAAGAAGAAATAGAAGATAAATTGAAACTCATAGAACGGCATTCCGATCGTTCTTTGTTTTAAGTGGTCCTTACCCTAAGGAAAATATTCGTTCTAATCAATTAGATCATATCAGATACAATAGAATCATTATGTGTGGGAGGTGAATGAAAGAGCCTTCTTATCACTAACAATGTGTGATTATATTTATCAACTTGGTTGAGTTAAAACAAGCTTATCATCATCAGATTTCAGTCATTATTTTAAGGTTTAAATAAGAGCATTTGTGTTGTATTCAATTAATGGTTCGCTTGTTAAAGGATACATTTTAACAAGCTGATCGTGAAACATTTCGTGTTGTATCTTACTTTTCTATACGGGGCACCGAGTGGCAGAGTGGTCTAAAGCACTCACCGTTACGGATCACTGCCATATCACTTCGGTGGGTTTCAATATCGGCTTCGGACAAGGTGGGTATGTGAGAAAGCTTGCCAGTAGTTTCTCGTGGGTCGGTGGTTCTTTCCGGGGTTATTCTGGGTTCTTCCTCCACCATTTATACTGGCCGCCAATTGCTTATATTGTGCTGGAAAAAGGCGTTAAATCCAACAACAACAACAATTGTTGCATACTTA
>JAEAOA010000213.1:1242500-1340000 GCA_016746295.1 Potamilus streckersoni
TGTAATCTCAGTAATCTACAGAGAAGTCACACATTTTGCCACCTGCATTTTCATCACAAAACAGAAACAACAGTCTATTCCGACCACTTCGGATATTTTTATGATTGGATTCACCATAAGATTGCCCGAGAAGTTGCAAATGAAAGTTCTATATATTTGCAAGTTTTGGTCATTCCTTGTATATTAAATAGCGAAGGGGATACGAATGGCGTGTGTTATTGTGTGATTTGGATTTTTAACATATCTTTAACGATTTGCTTTAGCCATATCGCTACGATGTCTGCAATTGGGCAATTTATACTGATGTCTAGCACTGGGGCACCATGCCGCAGACACGTAGCTTGATGTCACACAAATTCACATTATCCTGACGCCATGCTGACCTGTCTTGACATTAACAGCTTAATGCTGAGCGAAGAGCGAGGAAGCTGTTAGTACCATTTGTATGTCTTTTGTATGACTTGAGCGGGATTTAAACCCGCGACCTCTCGCATGCGAGGCGAACGCTCTAATGACAAGGTCACCAGAGCGATCCGAGTGGTACAAATGTCAGTAATCCGCGTGCATGCAATGCATAATCCATAGGAATGACTGCGACATTGTGAATGGGGTAAAATCTTGTACCTACTTTAAAAAAAAAATCGAACGCACATTTTTATAAGCTTTATATTTGTTTAATTGTCAAGCTTTTCTTCAAAGACATAATTCAAAGTTGTTTCAATGCCCAATAACTTACCTGGATATTTTCACCAATATCTAGGCCTTGATTATAATATTCATAGAAACAGGTCACTAACAAAATTCGCTAAACACATTTTTGGTTGCATATCGCAACAACACATTCCTACCGAGCATAGCAATTATCTAAACCTTAACGTTTTTTTTAAAGATGGCATTTTTTTTTTGTCTTGCTGTTTTGTAAATTTCCTGATCAGGCGTCTGTACTCCAGTATAAGACTCCTTCAGTGGAGACAGGATAAACCAAGATTTGCCATAGCCTATTGCGCTGGCATATCAATGTATTTTGCTGCCGCAGTTTGCAAGAAATCACAAGGATAACGAAGAGCGTAGACTACTGATACTCCTGACTATGATGATGAGGATATTCCGAGTCAACCCTACCTACGAAATATGGGCGTTATATACGAGCAAAGACCGTAACGCTCATTTGTTTGAGTGTCTGTTATAAATGACGGTTGATATTTTTTTAGTATAAGCTATAAGTGTTCTTAAGGATTCTTTTCTGATGCTGAACCTTAATAACCGTGAAAAAGAGGCGAAAAAAGAGCTCTTCATATCTAGTACGCACGACAAGTGAAACATTTCCCACTAATAAACCGTCCATCAAAACCCACAAACATATTTGAAGTGGCAATTGATGCACCTTGGGGGAATCAGAGTTCGCGGAAGTTTGGTAATTTCCTAATGTTGTTTTTAATGACTTCACGAGAGAGAGAGAGAGAGAGAGAGAGAGAGAGAGAGAGAGAGAGAGAGAGAGAGAGAGAGAGAGAGAGAGAGAGAGAGAGAGAGAGAGAGAGAGAGAGAGAGAGAGAGAGAGAGAGAGAGAGAGAGAGAGAGAGAGAGAGAGAGAGAGAGAGAGAGAGAGAGAGAGAGAGAGAGAGAGAGAGAGAGAGAGAGAGAGAGAGAGAGAGAGAGAGAGAGAGAGAGAGAGAGAGAGAGAGAGAGAGAGAGAGAGAGAGAGAGAGAGAGAGAGAGAGAGAGAGAGAGAGAGAGAGAGAGAGAGAGAGTATGCCGGAAATTTAATTTGGGAAATGTTTCATTGTAGTGTATGTAGTTTTATTTTTAAAAAATCTGCAAATGGTCCTGATCAACGAAGGTATGTGTACTACAGCTGCAAAGAAACTTTTTTTGTTTTACGGGACAACAACACGATTAGGTTGTATTTTGGTATGGAGAATATCACAGTAAGAATAGTAAAATAATAAAATAAAATAGAGACAAACAGTCATACATACAATTATAGTGTTGTAAAAGATATACAATTTCACAATTGGAAAGAAAATTATACAATTTTATATAATACATTGGTATTAAGGCCATTAGGATACAAAGAATCTAATTTATGAATCAAATATGTCTCTTTTCTAAGTCTATTCATGTCTCCATGCACAATATATATATATATTTGTCTCTATTTTATTTTATTATTTTACTGATTCAGGTTTCATTAGTGACTCGTGTATCTTTTAGATCCTGTCATATATATAGTTGTTGTTATTATGCATTGTTTTTTGACGTTACGTAATGACGTATTTTTTATGAAGTTACGTAATGACGTAATTGTTATTTTAGCCTGTAAAGACGTCATCCGTTTATTTCAAAACATTTTGTGCCTGAAGAAGCATATATTATATGCGAAACTAGTTGCACGGAATTATTGGCGTTTATGTTGTTTTTTTTTAATCCCAACAGTAAGAATAGAAAATGTTGATGGAATTTTAAAACCTTAAAGTATTTTTTTATGTTTACAATTTTTTTTGTTGCATTCTCTGTTTATTAATCAAATATGATATTATCGATGGCGTGTGTGCGTGCGTGCGTGTGTGCAAAAAGTTCCAAATTTAATAAAGTAAATAGTATAGTGAAAAACCTCAAAAATTAATACATGATTTTAAAAATATACCGTCACCAAAAATTAATTTCTGCTTCTCACGCGAGATTAAAGTCTATGTAATCCCGATTGGGAGTTTGTTCATGCTAGATATGGCTTCACTCTGAATTTTTCAAAGAAGTTTTCTGAGAAAGGCACAGTTAAAGCATTGGTGATAATAAATATGCTTCTCTACTGACAGCTACCCTTCAAGTTTGGAAAACAGTTTTCTAATGTTGGACTGTATCAGTTATGTCAATTTGTATGTGCATATAATGAACGGTTTGGTATTGACCGACGCGTCAGGGATAAAATGAATTGCCGTACGTAAATTAGAATATATCTCTTCTAACCATGACCGTTTAAAAATACATTTATCAAACTGACACAAAAAAGTAAACACAATATTGGCGATTTCTCT
Source organism: Potamilus streckersoni (assembly GCA_016746295.1). NCBI lineage: Eukaryota > Metazoa > Mollusca > Bivalvia > Unionida > Unionidae > Potamilus > Potamilus streckersoni. The sequence continues at coordinate 1,245,533 of JAEAOA010000213.1, forward strand.
CTCGCAAAAAACTTATATCATTGTGATGACCATAGGGGTTTCTTGAATGGGCGTTGTCAAACCCTGGCGAGAATCTCGTTAGAAGTCATAAGTTTTTCCATGGACTACTGTTGGAAACTGGAAAGTCTAACGTGTCCATTTTATAGTAGTGGTAATCTGCTTAATGCAATACCACAAGTCTCCCAACTTCCCAATAGTCTGTCAACTGCATGGCTTCTCCTCATTAACTTTCGGCAACGTACCTCCAGTATTTCACGCCTTGAAACTATACAGCTCTAACACATATACTAGGAACTATTTTTGCTACGCCATCTTAAGCCAGTCAAATCATGATTTTAAGCCACATCTCGCATGTAACTCTGCAACATATTTACCACTCTAGCAACAGTAAAAGGTGCCTGCCGACGATGGAACAATTCCTTTTAGTTTATTCCATTGTATAATTTACCAGTCTCCAATCGTAAATACTGCAACTGGAGTCCCACGATCAATTTACACTACTAGATTTTAATGGGGACACTCGTGCGACTCTGGCCTGAATTCTTTAAAAGTAAACCATGGCATCATGGAAACTCATTAACACTTCATTCTATGACGTTTGCCCCAGCACCGACTTCATAAAATGAAACAAGTAATCACAAAAAATCCAATAAATCCTTTAATCTCCGAGCTATATATAAATGGTCATACTCCAAATTTATTAAGTTATTAACGCTGATATTGCAGGTGTTGAAAATTAAACAAAAAATGAAAAGGTCAGTTTGTATGCAGTTTACAATATATTTATTAAAAATTAATTTCAATTGACGTTTAAGTGATAATAACTGGCAGGTCCAAATAAACCACAGGGTCAACATTCTACTTGGCTAAGGAATATGAATTTAATGAAAATATATTTATAAACGCGTACAAGACATTCTTACAAATTGATATAAATTGAGAAAAAATACTTTGTGATAACATTTTTAATTGCTTCTTAAATTTGAAAATGTGTTCATGCAAAAGATGGGAATGGCCATTAAAAATAATAATGAAATTTACAGAGAATACGTTACGCTACATTACGATCAATTGTGACCCTATTAAGTGCATGATTTAATTCACAACCTGTCCATTCCATAGATAAATTTTGTAAAATTGTGAAATCCAGTCTCCTTTAGTTTGTTTATAAGTTTTCCATCCCGTAATGTATGGTTTCTTGGCTCTGTATACTACTGTGCTTGCATTAGTGTATTCTCGTCTTTTCGTAGCTCTATATACGACTGTGTTTTGCACGCATGTGTAATTTAATTACTTGTGTGTTAGTTTTAAATTCTCATTTATTTTATTTTTATTTCATTACATGTTATTTTAATGATGACTTTATTCACTGGATTTGACTTTTTTCGAAAAAATTCAGTTTTCTGTATTGACCTGATAATCACGCAATTCATTTGTTACATTTTATTTTTAGCTGACCATGGTTCATAGAATAGTAAACACTGAGTGAAAATGATTGGTCGTTACCAAAGGCATGCTCGGTCCACGTGTTAGCTACGTTGTAAACATGTTTTTTGTAAATTTTATTTCCAGTGTGGGAATCACCTATTCTTTGCTAGGGCTATTATAGCCTACATGCTTATTGACATGTAGTAAGTGCCCACTTGACCCATCACGCGGGTCTGAAATTGCGTTTTAGTCGGGTTTAATACTGAGAATTCAGTGTTTTTTGAGACATTCGTATTTTAAACCTTTAGAGCTTAAAGGTGTATTTTTAATGTTGATGACAGTTTATTTAAAATTCTTCCATTTTTTGGATTTAATAATTTATTCACTCTGGAAAACATACAAATGCTCTTCATAAAAATTATTGGACAAAAACATTTATTGTAAGTTATTTTGGAATTCTAAATTGGAAAATTATAAATTGTGATTCAACGAGGAGCTGTTGAAATCAGTACAACAATCTCATCTGACGTCATTGCCTTCCATATTAGAACTTCAACGGGATTCGAACTTGGATTTATTTAGAACCTTTAAGTGATAGGACCTATATTTTAAATTCCTTGATTAATTTTTGGATTATATTCACAAAACAGTAAGTTCTTTTCACAATTTTACCTTGTTTGTGAGGGAAATAAATTATTTTGTTAAAACTTACAAAGCTTGTTGGCTGCACTTTCTTCTTTGTTACTTTTGAACGAGCCTAAATACGTAACAGTTTGCATTAGTGTATTCTCTCCTTGAAATAATTGCAGGGCTTCCACATAAATTGCATAGAGAAATTCCATAAGCTTTCAACAAAAATCCATAAAGTTCAACGAACGCAACATCAATGCTTTTAAAGTAATGAGCGCAAGGCAAGTTAATTTTTATCCAAAGCATTTTATTTCACACGCACCGTTTAGTCTTAATTGAGATCATCTTCCACCCCTAACTGGGTCGGAGTAAAGAAAAGGCCCAAAAAATGAGATGAAAAGAATGTCATTCTTTGAAAGGTCTAAACTTTTCAAGCGAACCCTTTTTAGTGAAATGCCAAAACGTAGATGTTCGTTTCATTCTAATTTATGAATTCGTATGTCCGTCTGTCTGTTACCAATTTTGTTTGCACAGAATAACTTTACTTGTTCATCGTCTTCGGTAATCAAACTTTATAGATATGTTGGGGAAAAGGAGAATCCCGATGAGTTGAGGTTAAACAACTTAAAGGTTAAGACCACTAAGACTGAAAGAAGAAAAAATGGTTTCCTCAGAACAATTCGAGTTCACCATGATCCACAGTTAACAAATATTGTGGATAGCTTGTGTTTGGTGTAAGAAGGATGTCTATTAATTTAGCGGCCCAAAACTCAAATATTGAAATGGCTTTGGAAGAACTAAAGCGTGGTTTATACACAATAACATTAGCTATACATGACGCACATCAGCCAAACGTATTGGATAGCTAAGGAAGAAGGATGTTCATTTTAACCTAAAGAACAATATGGATTCTACGCTATAACATCAGTTCTAAACCACAGATCTGACCAAAAGTGCGTGGATTGCATTTCCTTTAGGGGAAGGAAGACACTGATCGATTCGGAGTCAAAATGGCAAAGGTCAAGGTCAACCTGACAGAAATAGGAACATGCATTTTGAGCAGTATTAAGCATAGAGTGGGCAAACGATGTGCCTTTCGCAGTATAAGTGGTATATAGGATATTGATTCTAATACATCCAGCCGCCAATCCTTTTTGTTGTTGTTTATTTATACCAAACTTTAGACTCCCCGCCTTCGAATTCTCCAAAACTTTATTGAGAAATCATAAATCTCCCACCGGCTAATCTTTTTGGTTTTGTTAAACAACATTTACTACCATACGATAAAATATTTTTTCTTCATGATATCCCTGGGACACTCTTATTACCAAGAACACTAAACTACTCATCACCTTCTCCACCAAAATGTTGATGAAACAGTAGACCACTATTTAATTTACACAAAATCGCTGGAACACTCACCGCCAAAATTTGTAGAAAGAGTCAAGGCTAAAATCGCAAAAAGATTCAAGGCATATTTTTTTCCTATATTCAGTAAGAGACATATCTGAAATCTTACTTCCGGTTGTCATGTGATAGTCATGTGAGAAGCAAACATCAAACAGCATAGAATTTAATCCACTGTAACAACAGTTGAATTGTTAATGCTTATAATGCAATAATACGAAACGAGAAATGTAGAAGAAAGCTTTTTGAAAGCTGGTGCAAGGTGACAATATAGAAAGCATTAAAGTTGTTTCCAAATGAACTAAAGATTGAAAATGAAAAATTAGTTTATCGAACAAAAGTCATGACAAAGAGTCATGCTTGAGCAACTGTTTCAGTTTGCAATAACCAGACAAGACGAATCAGAAGATATTGATGATAATCTTGAAGAAATGGACAAGAGCATGAAAAGGAGGAAACCAACAAAATTAGCTATTAATCGATTCGCCATTTAGTTGTCAATATCCTTATCTTAAGATGTATGAGTTACATCATTGTTGAGTTAGAATCAAAGCCAAAAGCACTATGTAACTTCAAAATAAGAACATGTGTATCCCGACTACAGAAATGACATATCAAAAGAGACACAACAATAAATTGAAAAGTACGTCTGAATGTTGTTTCTTCTTCTGTAATGCCTTAATTTGCAGAGAGCAAAGTGCTGTATGTCTTTTGAACGCCGTTTGTTTCGAATCCTTTCCTGCAATTCTTAAATCTTTGAAAGCTCTGTGGATAGTTTGCTTTGTATTGAAATTCACATTGCGTTTAAACGATGAAAGAATTCAGTTGATTTACAATTTTGATTGTGTAGACTGTGTCAATGATACTTGCTAAAATAAAAGCAACTGTATCCCAAACGTGTACAAAAACAACAAATCTGTGTGCAACATTAAAGTGAACGAACATTTTGATTTAGAGGTGTTTAGGTCAATCTTATCCAAAAGTGTATACACTAGATGCATACATTTTAATGATGGTTGCCTAGAAGTTATTGTCCAATCCAAGTATAGTTTTATATGTGATAAAATGTCTAAAATGTATAACAATTTCATATTGTTATGATATTTGATTGGTTTTGTCTGTTTTAATGACCTTAAACACTTGACCGATGTACATTATTGTTAAGTTTTAGCAAAAGTCCATGTGGTGACTCGTCTTCCTTTCTTGGTGACAATATGACTATAAGGGTTAAGGTGCAACCCTCAATGACCGTATCCGTTTAGCCATAAAATTGGCCTGGGATATCATGTCGATTGGTTTAGGTACAATGTCGACTAAAACGCCATTGTAGGTTAAAGGTTTAAATCATGATTCTCTGGAGGTTAGTCAAGCTACCGTGCTTACGAACTACCCTTAAGTTCTATGGTTTACATAATGTATAGTATAAACCTATTTTTAACTTACACCGTTGGTACCAATTTTGTGTCATACTTACAAGAGTAAACGGCTGCACTCTACTCTTAATAAACTTTTTTTTTTACGTTACAACATACTTTATGCTCAGAATCCACAAATTAACATTAAATAACACCATTGTACTTTGCATCGAAACCTGTTTAAAAGTCCTGTATTATAGGATTTCGTTTAGAGTCATTAAGTATTGTACCGGCGTTATGGTGATGACATCGTTTAAGATAAACTGGTAATTTGTATTGGTAATTTATTTGACATAAGTAAACAATTAAGTAAACAATAACATTTACTAACAGACTAACATACATGAACGGCGTACTGATTTATCAGGATGTCAAGGTCATACATCAGATAGGTGCATATGCACAATCAAGTATTATACGTATCTTGTTTTAGTCTTACAACAGCTGAATGCATAATAGCTCCGTGTTAGTAACATATATATATATATATATATATATATATATATATATATATATATATATATATATATATATATATATATATATATATCTGTAAAGGGTTGTTGTTGTTTGTAGGGTACTTTAGCACAATATTGGCTATACATAATGAACAGTATAAATTATGGAGGAAGAAATTGGGAAAGCCCCGGAAAGAACCATAGACCCATGAGAAGCTTCTGGCAAACTTTCTTACATCCCCACATTAGCCAAACCTGAGGCTCGAACCCACGGAGAGAGAAGTGAGATGGCAATGATCGGTAACGGTGAGCACTTTAGAATATTCAGCCAGTTAGGGCCCCTATCTGTTAAGAGTCTAGCAACAGCTGTGTGCATTATATACCCATACAAATATTGTATGTAACTGCTAAGATTGTTATTTAAGAATGCTCGTGTCCTGATTATTTGAAAATCTCTTAGAGATTAATTCTAAATACATATATTTACTTAAGTTAATTATTTATTTATTTAAAATTTATTCCATGACTATATGCGCGGAATAATGTTTGACTGAAAAGATGCTGATTGATTGACCGATTCTGTTACATCCATCCATCCATCCATCCATCCATCCATCCATCCATCCATCCATCCATCCATCCATCCATCCATACATACATACATACATACATACATACATACATACATACATACATACATACATACATCCATCCATCCATCCATCCATGCATGCATGCATGCATGCATGCATGCATGCATGCATACATACATACATACATACATACATACATACATACATACATACATACATACATACATACATACATACATACATACATACATACATACATACATACATACATACATACATACATACATACATACATACATACATACATACATACATACATACATACATACATACATACATACATACATGCATACATACATACATACTTCAGATGCTACACTAATGCCACAATGTATGATACCACTACCTAAAGAACAACCGTTTAATCCTAACAACTGTATCGTAGATGTGTATGATTCAATATAGTCAGAAAAAGATATAATAATTTATCATAATAGTGGTTGGGAAGATTAAATGAAAGTACCTGATTAATAATGATAAATGAACATATTACTGGACATAACTGATTTGGAGAAAGAACACCGGATAATTGGAAATTTTCTTGCAAATGTGAAATATGGAGGTAGAACAGCTGAATATTGGATACAATAATGAAAACTGATCTTGTAAAGGCGAATTAGAATTTCAGATTTTTATATTTTTAATCATATAAATGTTTAACCACTTTTTGAGCACTAAATTTATTTTCGTATGTCTGATTGATCGGGTAGAGTATTTTCGACATTTAGAAGTAAACTATTCCATATTTGTATTGTTGTATTTTGTCTTTATCTCCTTTTATCTACTACCACTCAGTTTTAATTGTTCTTACTCAAGTTTTACAACTCTTGTATTGATCTTTGCTACTTTCTATATTGACAAATGTTTAATTTTCACCACAATGATAAAATGCATCATATTTTGATCTATTCATGCAAACCGTTGTACATACCAATCATATATTGATATATTTTTCAAAATCATTCTTTAATTGATACCACTGTAAGTTTATATATTATATCCGGATTTACATCTTTTTAATAATCTTTTCTACCTTGTTCAAACTAATTAGAAACATAAATCGGTTAATTTTCTATTTGACTGACTTCGACAAAATATTTAATATTCGTTTGCAAATTAATATGTATAAAAACATTTTTTTAAAGCAAAAAGTCCCATATTATTCGTAGTGATGTCGATTATATTATTATATTAAACAGTACCACCTAGCATATTCACGCATTTTATATGTTATTATTTCATTAAATAAGATGTTCATATATCTATTTCAGAATAAACAAACTCATTCATATTTTCCCATACAAATGCAGTAACCTATATATATATATATATATATATATATATATATATATATATATATATATATATATATATATATATATATATATATATATATATAAATATATATATATATATATATATATATATATATATATATATATATATATATATATATATATATATATATATATATATATATATATATATATATATATATATATAATTTTAGATTAACCAGTTCTATATGACCCATTTTCTTTCCTGGCAAGATAGATTCGGTTGGTTTCCGCTAATAAATTAAGATTCACACCGTTTGCAGTTTACTTGCAGATTTGTTGTGCCGTTCATAGTTATATTCTTTTCAATTTGTTTTCAGCTTTGGAAAGATCATTTTGTTTCTCGCATTGCGATAACATCCCCTACGATATCCGTAAGATATGCTCTGGGTAAATGTCTTCTAATTTATGTAAAGTAGCATCAACTAAAATTACCTGCCAGATTGTGAATGCTTCTTTTATATAATGAGAAAGACAGTCCTTAACAAAAATATATTTATATTTATCAATACTAATCGTCTTGTCTATTATATTTAAGTCATATAATCATATGCTTTAAGTGATACTCTGTTCATATTTCTAGTGTCACTGACAAGAATTGGTTTCATCTAAGCAAACGGGTGATATTTAAACATTAAAACCTCCTTAATTGGTTTGGCGTTCGTTGACTAAAGAATGATCTCCCACGGTGTTATTGCCCAGTGTGGACTGATAGATGGAACGTTAACAGATTATAGCTAAGAGAGCGATTGAAAGAAATTAACATCTACTAGTCCCATATTTCAATAAAAATAAAACAATTTTAATCAATTAGTATATAAACAAAATTCCATTTTGAACTAATACAACATATTTACTAAACAATTGCAATGAATTAATGCGTACCTACAATCTCACTTTCAATTAATACGTGGTCAAAATTTCACGTTTATTCCAACTGATTCACATTGATATAATTTAGTCGCAGTGTTTAATTTACACCATTTTACGAATAGTTAGCTGTGAGTTAAATCCTACGCTTTTTGACAGCATCACCTGCCGACTGTCTTCTCTCGTCTTGTTTCCACGTCTAATGTGTGTGCTTTGGTCCTCTTTCCGACCCCTGTTTAGTCCGATCTCTCTTAGATGCGGATTTTTCCTTGACTCATCGGGTTTCCATTATTTCTCCTCCCTTTATTCTCCTCTTTACCTTTCTCGGAGTATGAAGCTGTTCTCTTAAATATTAGGGCATTATGAGAGCTAATTATGATTCAACAATTATTTGCGTAGAGATCCATAACTCTGCTCGTATTCAGAAAAGGCGATTCGCACTGCACAAATTTTGACATAATGTGATCTTTCAAATAACTGTCTTTATAGATTATGTGTTTCGGTAAGGTACAATTACATCAGTACAAATGTACTTAGCACGAAGTTCATTGTACTCATCGCGCAGCATTTCATCAGAAATTACCACGTGTTTTATTAGACAAATGCGGCCATATACACCAGCATACAGGTCTTATTTACATTTCACTAGCCAATTCGGTTCAATAAAATAAACGCTTAATTACTCATGACATGATAATCACTAAATCTAGTTTTAATGATCAATAACCTGTAAGATCATTTTAACATTGCAAAATCATATATAAATATACACTTGTCATTAGCTCATTATAACAATAACATCATACACAGGGAATCAATAGAAGCATGAAAAATATGACACATTTGCATATTGGGGTTAAATACTAAATCCCTATGAAAAAAATGCTGCATATTTGCATTCTTTGATATATATCATAAATTCCTATGAAATACTGCATACTGAATATTTGATTACATAAAATCCGTCCATTCTCTCAATGAAATATAATTACAACTTAAGAATTGAGTTGTATGACCCTACCATATAAATAAAGCCATACGAAATGAATACACAATACATTCGCGAATCTTAAGCATATGAATACATTTATAAAAATTAAAACACATAAATGAAACAGAATATTAAATGGAAAATAAAATTGAGGAACTTAATTATATTTCTTTCCACGCAACTATATCATAGCCTATAGACTGTCTTCGTTTTTAAGACAGCTATCTGACATTTCATCGTTAACGAGTGAAACGTAATTCTAATGTTCCAACTGAGTCAATCTGAGTCCATCCAAGCTAGATTCTCGACTAAAGAATTCCAAGCCAATCGGTCCCCTAAATTCTGGTTTCCCAAGTGTACACCCTTAGTGTCTCTGACTAATCGGAAATAAATGTTCGCAAAATTCTCTCCAAATAAGCATGTCTTTTATCATACTTTGACAGCCTAAGAACCTATTGCAATTACCTTTCCTTAGATGAATCAATTATTTGACGTGCGCCCCTTTAAACCGATACGATCGGAGTTTTAATGCACGTATGTTATTGTACCGTTTAAGACAGCCCGGTCAATCCTACTGAAGTTTAAATGTAGACCTTCAATTTTTCAGAGATGAAATAATAAATAATCAGTGAACTTTTTCAAAACCTTTCTGACTTGACTGTAATAACTTCAGTTAACAATTTATTCAAACTTAAGTTTAAATACGTCTTCAAAATTCGCCACATTACAATGTATTTTAATGGGTGATACATACTACTGTACCCATTGATTCGATTATGCAATGCGTCTATCCAATTGCTGCTTTGATATTTAGTAAACTGATTCCACATTCTTTTATTAAGATTTATTTGAAATCTATTTATAACTGATAAGTAATCAATGCTTGTGACAAATTGGAGGCGTGCAAAACACACCAACCTCTTTCACTACGGTTCATTGCTAGGGAATGACCTCCGCGGTGTACTTTACCCAGTGTGGATAGATAGAAAGAAGAATGCAGATCACTGAACAAGTATATTGAAGAAATAACAAAACGAGCCCCCTTTCAATGAACAAATATAAAATTTAATCAGTTTATCAACAGAATTTAAAATGAAAAGAAATCAATGACTTGGTTACAAAAGAAGGAAAATGGTACTAACATGTACTCATATAAAAAGACAATACAAATTTCTTTAAATGTAAAATTACTTTCAACGTTAAAATACTATCTTAATTGCCAATGAGATGTGACCTTTGAGTGCAACGATGAGAGACTTCATCACCTATTTTATGCGGACATCAAGACTTCCGTTCGTCCCTGCTCCGTCGATCTTTGTCTAGCTTTTTCGTCTTGGACTCTTGTCCGTCGAACTCTGACTTAACAATCGTCTCTGGACTTAGATTTCAGCATAGAATCTGTTCTGGTCATGTGATTGTTCAGGGATTTCTCATGTGAATCCAGGAAAGCTGTTTCCTTCAATAAATAAAATGTCTCGCAATAGACAATAGGTCACATTGCCAGGTATATTTATAGTTTTACATTAATTCGGCTCAGAAAACAAAAGGCATAAATTCTGCCGCAGTAACTCATTGCCCCCTAACTGTTATGTTTACATAAACGGTTAATGCTTGTCCTGACCTTAATTCGGATCACGCTAGGGATGATCAATTAAATTCAACTCAGCCGTATGAACCCGTATGTAACCCCCCTTGACTTCTTACTCTGTTAAGTTACATATGGCTTAGACCTCCAGATCTAACTATTCTAAAATAGTTTACTCGACCAATTAAATATTACAAACTAGCATATAGATATACACTTAAGTGATCAATTAAATATTACAAACTAGTATATGGATATACATGTAATGTTAGGTCATACTCATCTTAAACAGAATTATTCCGTAAAACTATGAAACATTACCCATCATTCCTTAAGCTTAATTAATTTAACTTCCTCATCACTCCTATGTATTAAAGATGCAATTACATGCAATCTTTTCAACTAATCTAATGAAATTTTAATTACATTTAATCTTGCCAATTCTTAAAATGAATTGATAATTAGAAAATCAAAGAATAAAATGTCATGACTAGCATTTCACTAAAATCCTGCAAAATGAAATCATACATACATACATACATCATATCAAGAATACATTTGAAAAATAGATCCACAAATGAAATAACATTAAAATCGGGAAACTAAGATTGGGTACCTTTTGCCGTTTCTTTTATTCGTTTCCACGAACCTCACTTATAGTCCGTCTCCTAACTGAGACAACTATTAGGCCCCTTGCTCTATAACGAAAAAGTACTTTTTACGAATTCAAAATGTAGAGTTTGCCTACTTCGCTGAGACAAACTCCACTTTACTGCCAAATCACGAGATAACGTCTTACACGCTCCCGGAATCGTTTAACTTTTCTCGCGAAAGATTAAAGACTAAAGAATTTTCCTAAAGTAAAACCTTTAATTTCTTACAGAGTAACGCCCATAAATCCATATTTACCAATCGTAATAGACTGTTTCCTAAACCTGTTCCGTAGAATTTTTGGATTGACAAGACAACTAAACAACTAATCATGTCGTAATTAACATTACTTTGAACAATCATCTATAGCCAGCTGCCGACTTTAACCGGTCGATTTTGGGGAAATGTCTTATGTCATTCTCTTGTACCATAGCATCTGACTCGGTCATGTTACGTCGGCTAGAACGAATTCCCTTTTGACGTTCAGAGATGAAATGAAAATAATCTTCTAACTATCTCTAGCCCGTTCTACTTTAATTAAGTTGACTTTGATACAATTCCTTTAACCAAAGCTTCTAAGAGTTTTCAAAATTCGACACATCACAATGCTTCTATCTCAAATAATTTCTTGACAGTTTTGTTTAAATCTTTCCCTTTATCTAATTGTGTTGTTTCCGGTCTTAGTGCGCCAGATATTTTTTATCTGCCATGTATGTCGTCTGATTGGTACTTATTTCTTTGCCTAACCTTATTTTGAGAAGATATTTATCGCTTAAAGTAGTTTGTGTTTAAATCTGTCTTACAGTACTCTTGCATGTCATCAAAATCTGCTTGACATTGATCTTCCCTATGACTTACGTAGACGGTTTTACCTGTACTAATTGATTTTTTAATTTGCTTGTTCAATATGATACAAAGGTATCCAATCTTTTAAATTCACAGTATTGATTTTATGCTGATCCCGTTTAATTTGTTCCCTCAAATGTTGGATGTTGATGCAAGAAACTGTTCTCCGGTGTTGTAGTTAAGATGTCTTAAGGACTATTCTTCAGTCATTAATTTTAAACTACTGTTTCATGTTAATTGAGCCCCATTGAAATCAAGCCTATGATATATGAACTATATTTTTTTCGCATGGCAACGCTGGCCTTACTTGAAAGAAGCCTGTATTATTTCAAGTATATGAAGTGTAAAAATATAATCAAAGAACGTTTTCTCGTAAGATAATATCATTGAATTTAAGTGTAATTCTAATTAGTTAAATGTAAACAAATGTTTACTACGTTAATAAAAGTTATAATAATGGCGTTTAAATGTCCGTTGGCATGACATTAAAATTTATAGCTATATTGATGAAAGCAAAATCTCAAAATTTATTAATAAAATGCATAGCAGAATGATGTTGTCGTGACTCCTGAATCACTGTAGCGAATTACGGCCTAAGCGTACAGATCGAATTTTCGCTGAATACCGTAAACGTTGCTTTGATGTGGTTGAGCGCTTGTTGAAAGCACAGTCCAGAAAGTTGGGGTGGAGGATTTCCTATTAGAAGGAAAGATCTATAAAGCTCTACTTGTGAGGCTATTTAAAGGGGGGAGCAGAAACAGTTCCTTGGGGAGGTAAACTAAAAATGCTGTTACTGGCTAACGGTGGTTCATCTGTTATAATCTGTAGTCGTAGTGTAGAATATAAATATACTAAAGTTTAAATGAAAGAGAGACATGTGGTATCTGTTCCACGTTTGCTTCACGTTCTTGGTTCGAAACAGACATGACATAATAGTTTATGCTTTTTACACATTAAGCTAAAACCTCAGATATGATTGCAAAGGCTATCTCTGTCGTTTATGTCTTCTAACTTACGGAGCCAACCCCTGATTTACTAGCGCTGGGTGGTGTGGAAAGAGATGGCGTTAATACTTGTTGCAGTTAATGAGCTTGGACGCATACACTCTTATCATTTAACAGTATGCTTGTTGATTACTAATTTGAAACACCAAACAAATTTGGCGGCTCGTGCGCGCGCGTGTGAGGTAAAATATATGGATTTTCTATAGAAATAAAGAAGGTGATTTGTGGCTGAATCAAGGTTCGCCTTATCAATACTATTTTATTTACATAATATCTGGACACTAAAACAATTGTTCTCCTTCAGACTGTAAATGTGTACCATAGACATTGCGCATTCTTTGTTAAGTATCCATTTTACTGTGAGGAAACTTTAAGATATATGCTGCAGCAAAAGTGACGCTTATGAGATAAAATCGGTTGTTATTGTTGATGATGTTGCAGAGTTTTATGACATTTTTTTTTTCAACACAAGATAGGCTATACATGGCGGACAGCATAACTGGAGGAGGAAGATCCTTTTAAAACCCGGGAAGAACCACCGACCCACGAGGCTACTGGCTAGCTTTCTCACATACACACGTTAGCCGAGCCTGAGATTGAAACTCACCCAGACAGAGGTGAGACGTAAGTCATCAGGAACGGTGAGCCCTTTAGACCACTTGGCCACTCGGGGCCCCAGATAAGTTAGGGTCTTAAGTTTAAAGGAAATCAGAAATATATTTTTACGTTAAAGTTTGATGTTGAATTTATGCATTTTTGTATATGTGAACATGCACATGTCCCGAATCACAACACATACATACATACATACATACATACATACATACATACATACATACATACATACATACATACATACATACATACATACATACATACATACATACATACATACATACATACATACATACATACATACATACATACATACATACATACATACATACATACATACATACATACATACATACATACATACATACATACATACATATTGCTAAATCGCCATTGACTGAGTATATACACATTCTAAACTTGACAATCTTTATCTCTACACCGCTTTGATGTTTATGTTTTTCACTCTGAAATTGAAGATACGGGAGTTTATTCATGTTATTGTTTGTTTTTCATTGTTTTATTGAGTAATTACTTTCCTTGAAAACGCTTTTATAATAACTAACACCTTTGATTCTTAATAACTAACACCTTTGATTCTAACAGTCATTCATTCAGGCATGTTGAATTTTGCATTACGTTTCAAGGAAACAAAACCCACCATATGATACTGAGTGGCTGTATTACCAAACATCCAAATACTTGAATAAAATTATCTTACACTTGGTACCCGATGCAAGGGTGGAAAGAGCCTAAGAAGAGACCCCTGTAGTACAATTTGTATCCCTAAAGGTCCCTTTGCGTAATTTTTTTTTATCGAGCAATATTTCAAAAAAAAAGAAACCGCACATACACATGCATGTTTAATATTAAACATATTGTTCTTATTTGGAAGAACATTTTGAGAATTTTATTAAACTAGCCATTTAAACTGCACAAAAGAATTTCGAGCAGAAATTCAACCTTTGTCTCAGAGTTCGGATGGACACACACGGATGTAGTTATGTAGCGAGACAAGCAAATAACGTGAGAGCAAAAGAATTAGAAACAGAAAGCGATATTAACTAGAGATGAAACACGACACTAAATGCTGAACATAACGGCGTTAAAAGGACGACAAAAACATACCGGCATATCTGATCATCGTTACAGCAGGTAATGCTGATATGATATAACATAAAAATGGAACTGTAATGTTTACAGTGAGACGATACCGTGTTAAATTCAATCTCATTACACACGGCTTTTCTACACCGTGGTTTGCTTTATGAATGTTATATGATTTACAAACAGTTTTCAATATAGAAACCATGCAAAACTGTGATTTTGGAATTGACGAAGCAACATAATTTCAGATAAAATATTAATTATGTACGCTACACCCTAGGGAAGTTGTTCAAATAACTTTTTAAAAAAAATAACTACTTTGATAATAGAACCATTAACTAATGATGGTACAATGTTAAGAAGCTGATTTTTTTTAGCATTGTAATTATTCCAATATTAATGGTTCATTCTGAGAACAAGCAGGAACAAAGACATATACTAATTTAAATGTGCTATAAACGTTAATTAAAATTTTCTTTTGTCAATAAAGGCAATGGGCCAGTATATTAACCTAATATATTTAAATGATGCTTGCTCTCTCTCTCTCTCTCTCTCTCTCTCACACACACACACACACACACACACACACACACACACAAACACACACACAAACGATCTTAATTGGGTGAGGATTTGATATTTAATTTATGAAACTAGTTAAATGACGTCCAGTTTTTGAGGAATGTGGTATATATGGTTTTTTGGTTTATGTAAGAGTGACCTCCAACGATGAGATTTTCCCGGTATCCAATAAAGCTACTAAAAGTAGGAATTTATGAATGGAATAAAATAGTAATCTGAGCTAATATACAGAACAAATAAGTCGAGCCCCGTTACAAGTAAAGACAAAATTTAATAAAATTTCAAACAAAAGAAATTTCCACGAGTAAATAAAATAAAAATTACAGTTTGAAAGACACACTTCTTCTTTACGTATTACTAATTAAGGAATTTCAAGAAATTAAGGAATTTCAAGAAATACAATGACGTTAATATACTGGCAGATTCTGTTTAAGATAGAATCCAAAATTATCATTTTCGAGTCCGTGTATATCAAATAACTCTGCCTTGCATCAATGCATAACCTGTTGACTGATTCTGTCACACAGGTCATCTCGGACTGTACTTCGGTTCCGCTGTTCCAGTACGTCTTCCGTCCACCAATTCAAGATGCTTTTCCTTTCGTTCCAACTGTCCTTTTCCTTTCCACACTGTTTGGGTTGTAACTCTTTTCAGACTATCTCACCTTATGAAAATATAAACAAACAACCTAAATCTTCCGTCGCATTAAACGGAAATACATAATTAGTCTGACTCTTCAAGGTCAAAAATGAACTCTATCGACTTTCAAACCGTCTACACGGCTAGTTCCTAGACTAATGATCTGCGAATGGCCATTTACGCCACATGTGGCATTAGCCCTTTCACTCAACCTAGTTACACGTAAATGAATGAAATTCCTCCCCTATACATCAAGGCTACCATTATGCATAATAAATTCATTCGGATAGTTCCGACTACTTCCGTAACATCAATCATCAATTTATCCATTGACTATAAATACAATATCATCAGTTAAATAAACTCAACACAGTCATGTCGTATACGTAATTCCGTATATAAAACAATTATGAATTCAACATACTCAATTCTAAATGTAATCAAGACTATACCTTAGCAAATCGTCAAAGCATATGTAAAAATTATATCGTTGCGCGGGCTCAGATAAACAAACTAAACACAAGGATACCATATCAAGAAAATTAATCTACGACATACAAATAAATTCTTGCAAATACATGCTTCTACAAGCAATTAAGTCACAGCATAAGCGACGTATATAAATTCCTGCAAATACAAGTACCTACAAGCAATTAAATCATATCATGAAAGATAATTCATAGCATAAAAGAAGAATATGAGATTTATGTAATTACCTCAGTGTTTGTCTGCTTTTGGTGTCAGTCGAAACATTCAAACAAACGTCTCTCTCTAGGATAACAAATCTTTAACGAGAAGTTTACTCAAAAATTCTCGGAACCTTTCAGATCTTACTTCCTGTTCTCTCTCGTAGAGAAGTGTAGGCTAAAGTTTCAAAATCCCTACAGTACATTGAATCTTAAGGTTTTCATTTTAAACTACGCCCCCATCCACAGCGTGACAAATCAGATTTATAATTCCCGCCTTTCTGTTACTACACACTGCGTTATTTCAATCAACAAATGTCTACGAATGTGCTGTCTTCTAAAATCAGTTCTACGCAGAATAAAGCTTGATCCCCCGTTCGGTAAGTTTAAACAATACTCAGCCCTTAATTTCCACATTAATCTCGTTAATGGTACATGTTTGTAACAGTGTTCTACAATAATTAATTCTAACAAAGATCGACCTAAACACTTGGTCCTTTACAAGAAACATGAGCATGGAAATTATTCAATGAATTTCGTATGTTCATTATGAAATTAAAATAAAACAAGTAACTTTAACCTAAGCCAATAAAAGCTAAAACAAAACAAGCATGCGTGTAAAATAATTAAAGATTAAACAATACGATTAATACTGAAATAAACAAATGAGGTACAAATGAAACAGGTTGTTACGAGTTGGACGACCCCTATTGTGACGGGGTTCGTTATATCCTTGTATAGTTTGTAAGAAGTTGGGGTGTTCACAATGTTTATATAGATGTGGTACCCACCCAGGCTCGATTATGGTTCAGAAGTTAGTGAATGCTGGTATATAGCTCTGAGCACCCAGTCAGCAATGCCGACAATTAAATAATAAAAGTACAAAGGTTGAAATTAAATAACAACAATTTAATTGATAATCAAATATTCAATCACTCGAACTTCACAATGGGCACCTATCTCTCGACCATTTGAGCCTATCTCATCATTTGAGTTAAAGTTTGAGAATTTTGCCGTAGCTATATATAATTAGCATTGATGAACATGGGAGAAGTGTCATAGAGACTTAGATTCATTTTGAAGATTCGCATGAGAACATCATCTTTACTGTAACGCAAGTCGTAATTCTGCGAAACCAGATACATAATCATCGTACACGTCATCATTAATTTTGGATATACTGTTCTAAATGTTATGACATAAATAGCGTGTAAGAAGATACAACTATTATGTTTTCTTTGATCACGTGTCATACAAATCTGGATAATTTAAAAACAAAATGAATCAATGTATTACAGATGCAGAGAACACTAAAGACCAAATATCAGATTTCTTAGTATTTCGGGTTCGTCATCGTTGGGAATTTCCCTAATCAGGAAATGTTAAATAAATTCTTCATTCCATGCATTAAAACGGAACACATCAAGACGAATGGCAAATATTATTTATAGTATCTTTCCAGACCATTTTTCATTGTCGCAAAGTACATTGACAGCAAATAAATATATAGATTATTGCATCAGTGTAAGAATAGGAGCAGTGCTTACAAACTCGTTTGGGATTAGTTGGGACAGCTATCAGGAGGCTTGCAAGGGAGGTAATTAACTGTATTTTTCTTGTTGATGATTGATGTTTCCCATAAAACGGAAGGTTTTACAGAAGAATATTTTGAATCACTTGTAGGACACATTAGTGGGGCACAAGTTTGTAAAGCGCTGTCTTTCAAACTTATGCATCATACGTTTCATAATTTGTTCCGATAGTATTTTTCCTGGAAATGTTTTATAAAACAAAACTCAATAATTTATAAATATATCATATATTGTGCAAAATATTACATATATCGGAAATAAAACATTCCTTTTCTGTTATCATCTCTTCTACTCTTTTATTTGTTACATTTTCTGGAAGATTAAACAATTTACCCAAAATTTATATCCTAGATCAATTTCCGATATGATTCTTTTTGTCCCCAATAAACTTTTGCTCATCCCTGACCTCGTGGTTTACGAAAACCTTGTCGCAATTATGCTGAATTACGTAGAGCTTTCTTAAGACTTTGTGTCTGATATTCAACCAAACAGCACAGTCACTGATATCACAATTGTTTTATACAAACTGATAAGTTGTTTGGCTTTAACTTCATCAATGCCAATCCCTACATGAGAATAAAATGATTATCTCCCTCTAATACAAGTCCTGTCTACGTTTGTCGAACACGTCATATTGGAGCTAACAAGGAATCCAACACGTTTGGTTTCAATTTGAAATAAGAATAATATGACGATCATTTTCGACTTAAACTTCTCGCATGAGGTTTTTTATGCTAGTTTAAAAACTATACACTGCTTTTAGTTATATTTCAGGGAGTATATGTTACGTGTATCAAGCATATTCGAAAACTGAATCTTGTGTTATAGTTATAAAGAGTTATATCCGCTGGTGCATGATTTCCAGATGGAGAGGACCCCTGAAGCAGCCTAAATTTTTACTTGTGTAAAATTTTAAAAAAGGTTATTAATTTAAACAATGTATGAAAACGTTGCTAAAACACCTCCCAGCCGGATGCACTTTCTGTTGAAAAAGGTCCAGAATTTGATTTGTTCATCAGACAGTGTTTAGTATATTTGAATAGGAATCCTTTATTACACGTAAAATAGGCCGATTAGCTATTAGCAATAATTTTGTAACAATTATTAAAATGACAACAATCAACAATTCGAATGAAATTTCTAATCTCTCTCTCTCTCTCTCTCTCTCTCTCTCTCTCTCTCTCTCTCTCTCTCTCTCTCTCTCTCTCTCTCTCTCTCTCTCTCTCTCTCTCTCTCTCTCTCTCTCTCTGACTCAATGACAAGCTTTTTTTTTCCTTTGGTCCAACATTTTCATAACCTTCCTGTCTCTTGGTACTCTTTGATGGAGTGAGTTGTGTTCCTGTGGATTTTGACAAGGTTTCCGTCTGTTTTGCTGTCTGGGTTTTGCTCAGTAATGTAAATCAAATCGTGTAAATGTCATACATACATACATACATACATACATACATACATACATACATACATACATACATACATACATACATACATACATACATACATACATACATACATACATACATACATACATACATACATACATACATACATACATACATACATACATACATACATACATACATACATACATACATACATACATACAAGGTTCTTGACTAGTTCACCAAATTAATAATTAGTTAAACTAGAAAATAAATGTGTTTTTCAAACGTACTTAAATTGCATGCATTTGTCGTGTTTAAAGAAATTAGTTGTTGTTTTTGACTGTTTGTTCTTCCCTCCGTACGTATGTATTTACAATTGATTGTATGCATGCATCTATGTACGTACATAGGCACCTGAAATTCTTTATTTAGGTGATTCGTGTCAAACAGTTTAATCATCTGAGAACATCTAGGTGTCCTTGGACCTGAAGAATTCATTGCGTACGTTACGGTATAAATTACCTTGGACTATATAATTGTTTTGCGTTTTTTTTTATAAAAACTAAATATCTCGTATATTAGTGAATAATATAATGTTGTGATGGTCATATTAAAATGAAGAAGTAAGCTCTATTTGAAATAAAAATAAAATACCCTTTAAATGGTGATGCTTATTACGAGAAAACAATTATTAGAAAAGAAAATATGTTAAATGTACTTAATATAAGCAGATAAAAAATTTGCTTTTGTAAATTAATTAGCACTTTTAATCGTCAATTTACAAACTGGTATAGCCATAATTTGTTTTCAGTTAAACCGCTCTCGTTAAGGACCTGTATGGTTGACTGTCGCATGCAATAGCATAAACATGCCACTGTTTAGTTTTGTTTTTCCAAAATGTTTTAAAGAGTATAATTAGATTAAAACCATTCTTAGACACAATCGAATTTTCGGAATTTATCACCACAACTCTTCGAGACAAGCGGACAAGGCAATGACTCCTTCCACTTGTTTGAGTTTAAATGTTCTCTGGGTTGTACTGTTAGTCCTGATAGCTTTATATGATGCCAGAGGCTCTCATTAAATCATTACAAGACTTGCTATGCAGTTTTTCACGCTCTTTTTCACCTGTAATACCACAAGGAATCCTTGTAGAAGCAAAATTAACGTTATACACCATAGCCAATTTACCAATTTGACGTAGGAAATACCATTAGTCTATACCTCCAGACTGCTGGCTTCGTCAGACTTCAAAATTTAGATAATGTGGTTGAGAATGAATCATAGACACAGGCTCAAGAACAGGGGGTCTGAAAGTTTAAATTCTCAGAAGCTGGGATTCAGTTCTCGCGTGTCGAATACGAGATGTATAAAAAATTTGTTCCATTTTTAAACAAATTTAGTTCAAGCAGGCTATCAGGTGCTGAGGATCTATTTATGCAGTGGCGTACAAAGGGTTTTGGTTTCCTAAGGCATATGGTGCTGTTATTTTGGCAGCCAAAGACTTCTGGCGACCCGGGTAACCTCATCGTCCGCCTGGCCCCACTCCCGTTAGTAGGCAACTAAGTGTGTCTGGTCAATATCATTGCAATTATTATGTTTCACGCCAGTTCTTTCTTTTGGTTCAGTTTTTCGGTCTTTCTTATGTCTGAATAATACACCATTATCATACATTATCATCAGCACTTTTTGTGCATAAACATATCATTAATGTACTTAGAACGCGATAATAGCAGGGAATGTGTGTCTCTTTTATGTACTTGGGGACATAGCCAAAGTCAGACGGTTGCAGGATTTAATTACAGAGACACAATTAGGTATTATCTATCTGTTCATAATTCATATTGTCGGTTTCAAACAAGAACAAAACTATGAAAATTGTGTATTCATGTGACCTAGGTTTTCATCATAAACTCTGATTAAGCCGATGTGACCAGATTTTTGATCAGCCTAATTCTGAGTGTTATAATTGTTTTGTATACACCTTTAACAACCCCTCGCTTGGCAAGACCTCACAGAGGTACGACAGAGGTCTGGTTTGATAGATTTCTGGGATAGCCTGTACTTTGCACAAGTACATACAAGGTATTGTATAAGTATTACCTGGCTTTTGTAACTTGTTCAACCTTCGTTTGTTTATATTTGTATGAATATTTGACAAAGAATATGCATTAGACTGTGTACAGACCGCCGTCTCAGCTAGACAAACGTGACAATGGCCATCACGAACTGGCTGAAGGTCGGATCTAATTGAAAGATATTTCTAGCCTACCCGCAATTTTATTTATTCATTTGCGGAGTCTCTGCGTGGTATTACGTTCTAATACTGAAATTTTGCTGTCTTTTTCAGTGTTCTTTAAGTGGTGAATGTACACTTACTCTGCGTATACCAACAAACTGGTAGGTTGATAAGAAATGTATTAAACTAAAAAATTACTGACACAGTTATATAAAATTAGTGAATGATTCAATGGTATTGTTTCACAACAAAAGAAGAGAAAGAACAGAAAAAAGGAACAAAAATGTCGTGTCTTAATTTTCGTACTATGAATTGACTTGACAGTATCATTTCATCAATCATTAACGAAGAACTCATAAACTTGCACATTTAACTAATTATGATTTTATACCACGAAGCTGAGTTTTCACGGCGAAGGCAAATTAATTTGAATTTCTTTTCGCAGCATGAATAATGTCCACAAGGTACATTGTGAAGAATTCATTATTTTCCTTGCTGTGCTTGAAATATTTCAGGAGTTTAGCATACATAAAAGAAAATGAAAATTTTGTTAAAATCAAAAGATTAGTTCACCGAATTGTCCACATATATATTACACGTCGAAGATATATTGTATGCAGTCTGTATGACGTGAAGTTTAACGAAACGTTGGTACAATGCTGTTTATAATGCTGTGTAGATATTCCACTTAAATGTTATAAACAAATAAATATAAAGTATTGCAAGCAAAACAAACACTACAAAAATACATCCTTCTAAGTAAACGCAATTGTGAAGTAACAAGAAACATGTTATGAGGCAAAGATGTTTCAATTCTGTAAAATGCATATAAAGTAATAACTGAAGGTCATGAACGTAAAATTCTTAAAACACGTGCTCCAGATATGTTACGTGAACTGCATTCTCTTAGTATGTCTAACATATTCGTTGTTGTCAAATCACCGTAGTTTTGTATTGAGTTACGTTCAGAAAAAACTACGTCTTACATAATGGAAATCAACACACTGTACAATAATGTGTAACACTGCCAGTTAACATTGGCAGGATATAACCTATAGTCAAATTCCACCCTTCATATGGTATACATGAGTCTAGCACGTGTGCACAATAAACGATCAGTATAAAACCAGCTGATCTCTGCTATACCTTATCTTACACTATACTCTGGACGTCATTTGAAAGCAGGTATAATTTTTACTTTTTTGAGGGTTCTCGAAATTTTGGTTTAATGTTTTTGGAAAAAGAATCAGAAAAGATGACAAATTTGTTTTGAAGAGGTTGAAACTAATAACTGTTTCCTTAAAAGTCAGTTTTGTTTATATGAGATAATGTGATGGTTCATTTGCCTAGACTTATGGACGTTATGAATATTTCTAGACAAAGTCGAAGACGGTGACGGTGTATTGGATCAAGCATCTGCAGGAAAGATGACATGCTGAACCGTCCAGTATTAAACCAGTCAAGTTCGTTATGTCTAAAGAAAGACTTTCCAATTTTCTCCCCAATGTGTTGGCCAGGATTCGTATTCAATTCCGTTTTTCTGTGCCATGTATTCATGATAAATCTAATATGCGGAAATTTTCTATAGTGTTTTGATCTATATTAGGGAAAAAACATTGTAAATATATACCGAAGTCATTTCCTGGATTAAGACATGCCACTAAGTTGTTAATTTTGATGTTGGGTAAGTTGTGTGAAAAGAGGCTGCCTGATACATACCCACATCCTTTCTGAAACATACATACCGACTTAAATAGACTGCCTCCATCTAAGATCCAGGTTTAATAGGTCCTTCTTTAGGTTCAAATCTGACTAATGGTGTTTCTGTGACGTCTCAATATTTCATTAAAGTCTGGTAGCAGTTTTTTGGAATCGAGATTACAGATGAGACTGCCATTTATCCTTCGTTGTTTGAATTATCTTGTGCATCTGGTTAATGATATGGGACGGTAGTTGAAAGAGTTGATATGGTAATTGCCAGATTTAGTTATTTATAATGCTTCACTCCAAAGTTTTACTGAAAATGTTTGGTACTGTATTGAGATCAGTATATTTTAAAAGGTCTCCAAAGTTGATAAGATATGATAAATTCTACTGAAGTGTCGTGTACTTCAGTGTTTTAACGGTTTGATACAAAGTTTCTGAAAAGATCATTGGAGAGGACTTTTGGAGAACAGTTTGATTAATGTATCGACATTTCTGGTACAAATGTAGCCAATTCACTTGAATTTTTTAAGTACCTGATACAGCTTAATATCTTTTGTTATTAATGATTCTCAATTTTGATAAAAGAATCTCTCTCTCTCTCTCTCTCTCTCTCTCTCTCTCTCTCTCTCTCTCTCTCTCTCTCTCTCTCTCTCTCTCTCTCTCTCTCTCTCTCTCTCTCTCTCTCTCTCTCTCTCTCTCTGATGGCACGCTTGTATTGGTGAATAACTTTTAGATTCAGATTTGAAGATGATGTTAGATTAATGCCGAAAGTTTATGGACCTCCATCCATTCGATGACTGCATCGCTACAAGCATTATCAAACCGTAATATGTTGATGCATTCAGGAATCACTAAAGAATCTGGTACTGTATCCCCAGGATCATCCCTGAGCATGTTTACAGATAAGAGGACTGGTTACACTAAGTTTACGAAACGATCAACTGTCAAATTTGATTTACAGAGGAACTGAAACTTTTTATAATCTTCTTTTTCTATCCCTGTTATGGCTTGTCTGTATTTTATTAAAAAGTATATTGCAAAGCGATCTTTACCAACTTCTCTTGAGAAGTAAAATCAAAGTGAGGGAATGCCGGTGGTTCAACCTAACAGGACCCTGCCACAACATGAAGTTAGGTCTGAGACTTATCATATCAATATTAAGACTTGTCCTTTTAAAAAGTACTCTATTTCTTTACTTGCTCCTTGATATATTTTACGGTACTAAAGTGTATGTATGCCGTTAAAGTGACCAGGTCAAACAGAAACTAGAGTGCTCATAAGGTTTATAATGATAGTCATAATAACATTGATTTATTAGAGAGCACGAAGGATTACATTTTGAGCCAAGAATGAACGTTGTTTTTCTGTGTGTGGTAAACAACTGTCACTTGTAATTTTACATTGGGATTATTTTGCATGTGAACAGTTTTATTATTTGTGAATATGGAATTCTTTCAGCATCCTTTCACAACCTATTCCTCCTCCGAATGAGCCAGTTTCACAAAATTATGCGAAGTTTTGGTATATTTTTTCGTAATGGACGAATCTTAGTTCGTCAGATTTTTCTACACACAAGCTTGAAGGCCCACAACGAATACAGAGATTTATGCGCTTTCGTTGCGATTCGCATGTCCGGCTAAACATGCTCATGTTCACGAGCAGAGAAGGAACTTTATCGTACTTAACCTTCGGAGCTGATATCTCTTGTAGGTTCCAATAAGAACAGTATATTTCTTTAATCTTAAATTATGACGTTCGAAATGCATGGAGATAGTGAAAAGAGATGTCAAACACAATCCTTGAAGCGTGACATGAATAGCTAATTGATCAGACAAGGCCAATCAAATCATCCCTGCAGCTGAAGCTAAGGCTGAAGG
Organism: Potamilus streckersoni; assembly: GCA_016746295.1. NCBI lineage: Eukaryota > Metazoa > Mollusca > Bivalvia > Unionida > Unionidae > Potamilus > Potamilus streckersoni. Next base: position 1,271,234 of record JAEAOA010000213.1, read on the forward strand.
GTTTTGTTGCATTAGACTTGCAACAATCGGTTTATTTTTACTTAGCTACCAGCATCTTCTCCTTCACCAACACCAGACGCTGCACATGGCAAACGTGTAGCCCCACTCAGTCACTTTTAACCACATGCATTTGGACGTTTCGGGAATATTTAAATTGCATAAATTTTTTTTTTTGGTTTTTAATGTTGTTACTACAACAATTGGAAATACTGCTGCAAACGCTATTAAGGGACAATTGATTTGAAAGAAATTTGTGAAACATGATGAAATTGTAACATTTGCCATCACCAAGTTGACTAGTTTAGATCATATGATAATTAAAGAAATCAATGATATTGGGTATACTTATCACGGCTTGTTCAGATTCGGCAACGATATTATAAATTAACTATTATATTTTGATCATCGACGAGTATAAGAAATACAAACAAGAAAAACAAACACAATCAGGAAACAAAGTACTCATACAAAAGTGAGATATGATGAAATGAAAGCAAAATGGAACAGGTACAAAGTTGCAGGAAACGATCACAATGTGCTTGTGTACAACACGATACACGTTAAATGCACATTAAAATATCAGCTTTCAATATAGGTCTAGGTCTTGTAATAAGTATATTTTTCCTAAATGAATGTTTCACATAAGCAGTATTCCTCTCTTTTTATGTAACAGTTATTGCTAGAAGAACAGAAGAATGAACGGCATAGCAGAGAGAGAGAGAGAGAGAGAGAGAGAGAGAGAGAGAGAGAGAGAGAGAGAGAGAGAGAGAGAGAGAGAGAGAGAGAGGGGTTGTATTCGACGAATACCCTGAGAAGGTATCTAGCTGATAGCAGAAATGGTAAACAATCACAACACTCAAGAGAATATTTCTTCCAGTTGCGTATTAAAACGTTTGCGCTGAACAAGAAACAATATATTTCACTACAAAACTTGCCAAGTCTGTTTCAGTTCCCTATAGCTTTTGCAGCTTTGAAATGAATATGAAAAAGTAAAAGGGTGAATAACTGCAAATCGAGATATTGAAAAAAGCTTTGATTTTTAAAGTGTAAACCTGACCACCCAGCAAGGAAAAGAAAATGGAACTAAATAGTGTACGACACCAACCAAAATGATACATCTTCAGTACTCATTTGCCAGAATATATATATATATATATATATATATATATATATATATATATATATATATATATATATATATATATATATATATATATATATATATATATATATATATATATATATATATAGCAGCAGGGAGGGTGAACCCTACAAATTTTTGCGACAAAATCGATTAAAGCCTCAGAATGCCCAATAGAGCCTTCCTACGAAATCTCATATTTTAACCAAAAAAAATAAAGACCCCATTTTACAAATGGCGCCTTAGCGATTTTGTCGTAAATATATTGTCATAACCACCCTCAAATTGCTGCTAATAATTGCTATCATTGTTGTCATAACCCTCCCTGCTGCTAAAAGGATTTCAGGGTTAACACAAATGATTTAACCGAATATTTGATCAAGTCCCATACGATATCGTGACCGAGGGTCGTGTAAATTTATTGTTATAAATCCATGTGGGACTGACTGAGCATGACTAAAGTAATTTTTGAATCCATTGAAGTCCATATCGGAACACCATATCTGCCAAATATTTCGTAGCGTATGTGTATCAACGCCGTTGAATACAGCAAGAATATTGCAGTTATCGCGAATCACTTTTGGAATCTGAGTGTAGCGTTGAGTGACATATATCACGTCAGTGTTTTTATGCCTACCTCGTGAAAATATTCTAGCAGGGTTCTTTTGATTATCTAACATCACATCATCGTACACTACAAGATTGTTTATGTCTCCATCGAGGTCATCTACGCTAGGCGCATCATCAATATCTGTTATAAAGTCGATTACACTTTCACCTTTAATTTCTGATGCATTTTCATTATAATCTTTTAGCACTTCATAGCACCGTTGATCATCTACGGATGGAGCAACTAAATATAATTTATCCCACTTCATAAATCGCATTATCAAATTAAGCAGCAACTGTGTTTTACCCGATCCAGATGGTCCGATTATAATGGCGCGGACAGAATTTGGAAGCGCTGCGTAGTGCTTCACCGGTTCTCTTCTTTTAGTCACTGAAAAATCAATTATATTCATAACGGTATATATAAATTATGGATCTATATTGTGTTAAATGTAAACAGCGTACTAGTACAAATGATGCGACGACGATTACAACTAAAAATAACAGATCGGCACTTACTGGTAAGTGTGTAACATGTGGTACAAAAAATTTCGATTTATTTCTTTAAAAAAAAGCGACACGGAGGTGATATCGCAGCCAAATTGGGAAAACTCCCCGGAACCCCATGGGCAAAATACCCTGGAGAAAAACACCTTCCAGGATATAGCTACTGTGGTCCCGGAACGAGATTAGATCTCAGACTTGATGATCAAAATCAGCCCCGGCCTGGTGAGTATCCGATAAATGCTATTGATAAGGCATGTCATGCTCATGATGTTGCATATAAAAGCAATAATTTGCAACAAAGACATATCGCGGATGTAAAATTAATTCATGCGTTAAATGCTATTCCCGATAAATCCTTCAAAGAAAAATTGGCTTCATGGTTGGTCAAATCAGCTACGAAAGGCAAATTGGTGTTAGGTGCTGGTAATTAAAAACACTAGTGTTTTTATAGTATGGAATCTATTTATTATTCTCCGAAAGGATACTGGAGGGGTAAAGCAGCATTCAGTAAACTCGCTAACGCTGCAAAAGTGAAAAAGTCCACTGCGGAAGATTGGTTATCCAAACAAGCTATATGGCAAATTTATCTACCACCGCCTAAACAAATTAATTATTCTCATTATGATGTTACCTTACCCAATGAAGTTCATCAGGCTGATTTATTGTTTTTACCACATGACCATGGTTACAAATTACGCGCTAACTGTAGTTGATATTGCGAGTCGATTTAAACAAGCAGAACCATTGAAAACAAAGTCAGCTTCTGAAGTCGCTTCTGCATTTGAAAGGATTTATCGACGAGGTCCTCTAAGATGGCCAAATCTATTACAAGTTGATCCTGGCAAAGAGTTTCAAGGTGCTGTTCTATCAACAATGAAAACTCATAATGTTACAATACGACGGGGACATACTGCGTTACATCGTGATCAGGCAATTGTAGAACGATTTAATCGAACTCTTGCAGAACGGTTATTTGGATATCAATATGCAAAAGAATTCATCCAAGAAAAACGATCTCGTGAATGGGTCCAGAGGTTACCGAGTGTAGTTGCAGCGTTAAATAACGAGATTACTCGAACTATTAATATGAAACCAAATATTGCAATAAAAAATATATATTCGAACAACCACAGCGGGTTAGCACTCAGCCACTTCTCGGTGATGTTACTGTGAGATATTTATACGAACCAGGAGAACTTGAAGGTGGTAAAAGAAGAGCTACTGATCCTATATGGAGTGTTCCTACGCATAAAATTTCAACCATAACGCGATCAACTGGTAGACCTCCAATCTACAGATTGGATTCAACTGCACCTCAGCGTGGTTTTACACGCGAACAACTACAAGTCATTCCGGACGATACTCAATTACCGCCACTTGGTCTTAACTAGCTTCGTTACGTCTATTACACTCAAGACAGGTCAACATCACATTGTTTCTGACATGACAAAGACTGTTATTTTTTCTGTCTACTGTGAATTGTCGAGGGTCTTTATCCGAATACTGCCAGTGCATTATACAATTGCAACTGGCGCAGTGATTATTCTGTTGTTCTTTTAATGCGATTATTACTTCAGCATCAATATCAAATTCTCGTTGTTTTTTTTTTTGTCCTGCTGTTTGTAACCAGAGAGTTTTTTTTAATAATGATGCTATTATCAGTGTTATCATCGTTTGCATTAAAATCATCATCGAAAACAACCCTTTGTAGTTGATTTATTCGTCGTACTCTGGACACTGCGAGATAGACTAAATTTGACCATTCAATGCGATTATCAACTATCCAAACAATTGTATCCGTGATGGTCAATCCTTGTGACGAGTGTATTGTTGTTACATAACCAAGCGTCCATGGTGATTTATCAGCGCATAATGCATCTTCTACAGCATTGATATCAACTAGCACAATATCATTTAACACTAGAATCTGTTTCTCCGTCTGGCCTGGAATTTCAACTTCAATATTCTGCTTTCGTGTTTCCGATGGTCTATAAAAACAACGGTACTGGAAACGTTGGGAATTTTTTCTTGTGTAGCTCAAACAACTTTTTCTGAAGTGCGTCTCTGACCATCTTTCTACTTGCTACTACAAAATCATTTGGTCTCCATGTTTCCCAAAAATCATTCATAGGTGTTTCAGAAATTATTTCACGCACTACTTCACATTGAATTCTATCGGGTTGTAATCTAACTAGTTTTTTAAACTCACGTAACTGCTCATCGAGTGCTCTATAGTCAGTGTCAATTTCTTCGTAATAATCAACAAATCCTTTTAACCAATTATGTGGACTTCTACCAACAAATGGTGGTGGTTGACCATGATCGCCGCACAATATAATTTTTGTATTATTTTGCAATAACCAATCAAGAAACATTTTTAATACATCTTCTGAAACTACATGCTTCATCCCAAATAATAACCGCAGGAATAAATTTCTCACCCATTCGCTCAGGAGTCCAAGCATCGCCCTTGTATCGAAAATCAACATTTCGTTGTTTTATCTCTCTCGCTAGTCTTCGGGTTGGTGTGAGTACAATCATGAACGTTCTCTCTCGATATAATTCTATCACACGTGTTGTCTTTCCAGATCCACCACAACCGTTTAAATAAACTGTTTTATATCTACAAATTGGATCTGATATCGGTGGTGCTTTAGACATAGAAAATCCTTCGGAGTTTTCACTGATAGAATTATCGTTTTTCAGGTAACTGCTTTTAATCTCAACGTATGCTGATTTAGAATAATCGCATTGTATTTCACGTTTAATTCGCCATGTTCCCCAAGTCTCTTCGCTATTAGTAAATTTAGTTACCTCTTTGATATATTTGTTATCGACATACATTGAATCAATTGCAACTCTAACTGCTATACTAGGAATCTATTTATCATTGCAAATAAATTGATAGATGCATAACCCAGCATAGAAGCTCTCTAATGTAGATATGCAGAGATTTCTCCATCACTGTAAGTAAAAATTCTACCTAACTTTGTTCTATTGAACAAGAAGGCTGTTTTACAATTTGCGTATCTATTTTTCTCTACTGCATCTTTAATAACGAAGTCGTATTCGGCATCATCTATAATCAATCGTGAGGATTGTCTTTTAAAGTTGATTTTTTCCACCTTGTGTAAATTTACCGATTATTCTTCGGCCGAGATCCTTTGCTTCACTATTTCGTTGATTAAATATCTTTTTTGACCATTCAATGATGTACTCCTCGTCAGCATCAATATGTTTTCTAGACTTATCGATTATACTATCAAGACATTCTGGTTCTGGTAACCAGACATTGGTTTGTTTTCGATATGAGATAATCGCTTCGCTGACAATCAACGAAACTAACATTTTACAATCAATCATATATCGCAATAACACTATTGGTAACCACATCCTTTCAGCCATGTGTCTACCAATCCAAACATAACAACACGGATGAAGTCCTTCAGCGAATTCAAATGATACTACGCGAGCAAAACCGGTCAAATCAAAATCAGGCAGTGGTCCATTAATGGCAACGCGAGTCATTTCATGTGTGGGATGTCCAAACCGTTTAAAATACTCACCAGCGAATCCATATCCTAGAAAACTTCCTGGATAACAGGCAACGATATCAACTGATATCATACTTTCACGATTGTACTTAACGTTCCATAAACCGCCATGATAATATTCCAGACAGCTGGATTGAACATCCTGTAAAAACTCTTTTCGTGTTGGTTTCCAATTATTTTTCTTTTTTTGCAAAATGAGCTGCAACCGATGGAATTGTAAAACAATTTGTAAGTAACGCTAGCGTTTTCACTGAGACTTATTGCTAGATTTTTCATTCTATTATGTAGACTTTCAGTACGATATAATTCACCGTTAGGTCTCACAAATTGATTGAATTGACATTCTTCATCTTCAAAACTATGAAGTAGCCATACTGATACAGGGTCGTTTTACACAAACTAGCAATAGCATCGAATAATCTTTCTTCAGTGAGAATACCATCCTTGGTGAATTCTTCTGGGATATACTTCACTGTTCTGTCTCGTGGGAATATTGTAACCGCGGATGTCCATGCGTGTTTGTTATGATCAATAATTTTGATTGGAGCTCCGTTTTTATTGTATTTCGATTCGTATAATACTTCGCCGGTTATCGTTGAAACGGTTATCGGAAATCTCAGCGACTTTTCCAAGCTAGCTATATCGGAAATAGTTGCTCCGTTCTCTTTCACTGTTAGCTCCCATTGATCTATTATTTACGTCTTAGATCGGTTAATTTATTCCCACGGAGTGCATTTGTAAAGTGTTCTATGACACGCGGTACTACACAATTGAGTGGTTTTTCCACTGACGTTGACTGTTTCATTGGTGCTAGTTTTCCAATGTCAGGTTTCTTATTTAACGGATACATCCCATAAACAATTGCTGTTTCAGGATACGCTTTTTCATAATATGGTTTATCAATTCCAGTTAACAGCCCTGGTCTGGAATCACGTCTAACAATGACTGTTGTCCTATCTTTGAGAATTGGCTCAAATTTGTCCCGTATGATTAAATCGCCCGATTCTAAATTGATAATGAATTTCACTCTGAGAAAATACCTTTTATTGCCAGGTTGTGATAGTATCATAGCTGCTGTTTTATCATTCATTCTAGCATCAACAACATCATCAATTTTAAATGTTGACCAGGTGTGTGATGCGCCGTCCTGTTTAAACTCATTAACACAATCTCGTATTTTTCTAATCAGACTTCTATTATTTATTCTCTCTTTTGGTACATCTTCGAGGGTTCTATTAAGATTAAATTTAATATTTTTATAAGGCTTAATTGTCGATAATCTCTTGAATTCTTCATTCTTATAAATAAGGCAAACATTTAAATAGAAAATTTTGTTTATAAATAATGAATCACTGCAAATGGCTTATGATTGGATCAGTAACCCCATGCAATAAATCGTGTAGAGGTGAATTCTGTGGACATCACTTACAGAGCGTCAGAAATAATTCGACAGGCCCGTCCCCATGCATAAATTGTGGGGTGGATGTGAGAGGAAAATCACAATTATGTATCAATTGTGGAGGTAAGCGGTTTAGAGAATTGAAACGTTATTATGATAAACGAATAAAAAACGCTATCATTGACCCTAACCATGACTCTGTCAAAGACAAAATCATAAAAAACCCTCAAGACTACATTAATAGATTTATAAATAAAGCAAATGATGAATTAGACAAATAGTATTATTGTATATAAATGGAGCAAGAATTCAGACTTCACCCCAAACTTGTTAATTATGAAATATCTCGTAAAGGTGTTGTTAGACACTGTAGACTAACGAAACCTGTGGGATTTGTTAATAATCAGGATATTTGTGTTTTACTGCTGGAAGAAAGGTATATCTCTGTCATAGGGCAGTCTTTGAGTGTTATATGGGACGGATTAAAGATGGCTGTGTTATTGATCACATTGATTCTAATATTCAAAATAATTCTCTTCAAAATTTGCAACGCATTTCTCAAAGTGATAATACAAGAAAGGGAAAGACAGGGACTTGTAAGTCAGTTGGAAAGAGACCAGTACAGTCATTTGATACAGCGACGAATGAAAAAAGAATTTTTCAATCAATGAATGCTGCAGGAAAATATTTTGGAATATGTATGCCTTCAGTACGAAACGTTGCTGAAGGGATTTGTCAAACAGCTATCTCAAAGAAAAATGGACATAGAATAAAGTTTTCCTATTTACAAGATAACTCTCAATAGTGAGTTTTAATTATAAATATGCTATTTTAGTCATTTTTGCATGATTTTACAATTTAGACCAATTACCATAGGGTAAAGTAGTCGATATTCTGTGTTATTTTCCATAGGGAAAAACGCTAAAAACGTTTCGCGTTAATATCATTTTATAAGCTATTATGTACATATATTTTTTTTCCCAATATTTATTCGCAATGTCCATGCATACATGTATTAAAAAAGTAAATGACAGTAGCTGGAACAGCCAAGATCAGTAGCTGGAACAGCCACATAAACAGCTAGTAAATATGGTCGTTGTACCGGAACGCGCGCGTAACACGAGACACTAGGTCAAGGTTCTATTAATAGATTTTTTAAAAATCCCAATTACGCACGTTAACAGCTGTTTAGATTTTGTATGAATATGAAATTACTTTGTAATTACAAATTAAAATAGATTGTATGTGAGGTCAAAAGAGTAAAGCTCATTACATGTAATTCAGTTTTTTAGTGTGGTAGCTACATGTAATAAAATTATCGATGACGCAGAAAAATATCATTCTCGAACCATATAATATCATCCTATATAATCGCATTGTATATATACCATCCTATCATCTCATTGTATATATATATATCATCCTATATAATCGCATTGTATATATCCTATATAATCGCATTATATATATAATCATCCTATCATCTCAATGTATATATAATCATCCTATATGTAATGTACTGTCCTCCCCCCACAACATATCTTCTGGGAGCTCTAATATAATCTTTATTTCGTTAGAGCTTCCGCCGGAGATCTATGTCTGTGGCTTATTTAATGCGAAGGCACTCAATGAGTTCCAAGAATGTGCTGTCCCCCCTCTGGGCCTCTTTGACGTCGTTTGGCGCGAAAGATATCCAAATGAGGGCTTCATGTTATATATGTTACATGTTGTGTGAAACCGCTTATGGTTTCTGAGTCTAATACCCATATAACCCGCCCTTGAACTCGATTGGGGGGTTAGGGTATTGTATAAGTCTTTAATGTATGCTTAACTATCTGCCTATTAACTCAAAGGAGATGACCAAGCATTGTATATGTCCCTTTTTGTATATTGGATTGGGTTTAAATAATATTTTAATGATAAAGAAAATACATTATTAATAATATTCAATAAATGGAATTTCAAGATATTACATCTATCATCACAGAAATATCAAATTTAAGAAATCAAGGAATCGTACTTTCTGAATTTTTGAATGAAGACAGACTTTTGAATGAATTTGAACAAATTGATATACAATTGAAACATGGAAGATATGTCCTACCTAAAATGTATTCTTTGATAAAAAGAATCCAAAAAGCGGTTAATGTTTCTTTGTATAACAATGATATTAATTTATTCATTCAGCTATTTAGTATAGTTGAAGCAATTAGAAAGAAACTCGGGGAACAGTACCAAGTTCGGTCAGAGATTGCTTTGAAAGTGAAATCTATAAGACGTTTGATTGATGAGTCTGGAAATGCAAGCATTGAAATCCACTGAAAATCCACAATTGAAAAAACGTTAGCATTTCCAATAATGACATCAGAATCATTAACTACCAGACTAACCCACGAGAGGTTAGCATTACTGAAAAAGTTTATACCGATTATAGATGACGTGCGAGATAAACTACAACTTAGACAGCAAGCGCAGACTGACTTTTCTATTGGGAGTGAACAGCTTTTTGCCCCTCTAACTAAAGCCACTAAAGATATGAAACTTGCAACAGAACGTGCTGTATACGGCGACATCCCTAAAGAGGGAGCAGTACCTATTATTGATGTACTGAGAAAGATTGCTACAGAGACTGAAAAAACTCAGGAGGGGATAAAACAGCTTTCAGATGAGTTACAAACTCAGCGAGAAATACGACAAATGGGTGATATTAATACTGATGATAACCCTGTTGAAGGTGCTAGTGATTCTATTGAAAATGTTTCCACTAAAAAAGGTGTTCCTTTTAACGAGAAATTCACTGATGAAGCTATAGAAGAAATCAAATGAATTCAATTGCAGAAACATGAAGACTATGTGTCATTTGGTGATTTCGCTGTAAAAAGTTATTATAACGGGGAAATTTTAAAAGACGAGTATAAAAAAACAATAAAACGAAATGACTGGGTGGATTGGATATATAAAATTAATAAAGAAATCCCCGGCAATTTAAAAAAGAATGCATTTGAATACAAATCTTTTAAATTGGGAATTGATATGTATGATTTATAACAACAACAACGAAAAGAACAACAACAAGGTCGAGGACGAGGTCGAGGTCGAGGTCGAGGTCGAGGTTGACAATCTCCAGAAACTCAGAACATTTCCGAACCAGCAAGTACTTCAGGAAGGGGTTATGGAAGTTCTCATCATGATTCTCATATGTGTCCTAGTAATATCATTAATGATATATCACGACTTGAGGTTCTTGTGGGAGGTAAGCGAGCTGGGAATAACTCAGTCGAAATAACTAATGAGGCATTTGATATTTGCAGACGATTATTCCAAGGTGGGATAATTGATGTTCATACGTATCGAGAACTCTTGGATGGGTTAATGGAAGGAATTCCAGGGGAATTTAGTGGTTATTATAGCGATTGAAATCTCTGAAATGCTTGCATTTAGAAATTACAAAGTCATTTCGAATAAGATGATAGTACACTATAATCACGATAAACCAACAAACGTGTATGTGGTAAACTCAAGATTGCCCATCTATAGGGCATACTATGGAGACGGCCTTGGAAATACCATAGCGGGTTTATTCACAAGAATAGCCCCAAAACTAGCACCAGTTGCTAAACAATTAGCGATGAAAGCCATTGATGTTATTCGTAATAAGGGAATTAACGCTGTTGGAGATCTTGCAGGAACGGCCTTTTCTACCGCAAAGAATAGAATAACGTCATTGGTGAAATCTAGATTCGGACGAAAACCACCACAAATGGTTTAAACACCGCTACCTTCAACAACAATGATGCCTGCAAATGTCAGTAAAGTGATAAATAACGCAGTGGAACAAAAACTAGCATCATTAGTAATGACTTCACCAGATAGTAGTAATATTGCAAGTATGATAGTGGGAAGCGGTCTTGGAGAAATTCGAAAAAATTTCAGACGAAAAAGAAAATGATAGCATTACTACATTTAGAAAAACGATAGTGTTTTAGTATAAATGGCATTTAAAAAAAGTGCTGATCCAGCGTTTGATATGGCAGCACCGGTAAATAAAGATGATTCTAAAATTAACTATCAGTATTATGCCTATCCTGCAAGAGAGCCTAATCAACGGGGGAGAGTTGAACTTCAAGTTCAAGATACAAGTAGATACTTTTTGCCGTGTGAGGCGTTTATTGAAGTAGAAGGAGAGCTTGTAACAAATGTTGCAGCTGATACACCATATGGGGATAACCCAAGTATCCGAGTTGGTTTTGTAAATAATGGTATTATGGCGCTATTTAACAGTGCAAGATATATCATTGATGGAAAAGAAATTGAATCAATAGAACAAGATGTTGATATTGCAACAACAATAATCGGACTTGCGAGATATTCTGATGATTATACAAGGTCGGCTGGTCCGTCTATGATGTTTGCTAAGGATACTTCTGATCATGCTGACCATATTCAGTTTATTAAAGTACGAACTGCGAGAGATACTGCAGAAGCTAATCAAGAACTCGCAGCTAATCTAAACCGTGAAGATAGACCAGCCGCTGAATTCGACATTTTAAAAAGGGTCAATGATAATTTCAATCTAGGATTTGCAACACGAAAGGTAGCATTGAAAGGACAGCATCGACGGTTTTCATGTGCAATTCCGTTACATCACATATTCGGATTCTGTAGAAATGTCAGAAAAGTCATCTATGGAGCAAAGCATACAGTCGTGTTAGTGCGAAAGGAGAATGACAATGATGCAATCTGGCGTGCTGATGGTGTTGCTGATGGTAAAGTCATTTTAAATAAATTGATTCTATGGATGTCAGTCTTGACTCCATCAGTCGCAATAGAGCAACAATTACTATCGTTTATGGACACAGGTGGAAAATCATTGCTAAGTTGGCTAACAACAACGACTGATACGAAGCAGGATAATGTAAATGGCAAATTTACATGGCACTTAGCATCAAAACAAAGGGTTTCAGCTCCACGTCATATCTTTATAGCGTTACAGGATGCAAATCGAGTGAGTCGTCAATTATCTAGTCATATGATATTTGATAAATTAGGAGTAAGTGAAGTTTCGTTGAGAATAAACGGACAACAAGAGCCAGCAGAGATTGTACAGCTTGATTATGAAAACAACGACGTAGCACGTGTATATCATAGAATATTGTTGTTTATGGGTCGTGATCAAAATGTTGATACTGGTTTGCAAATATCGCAAATTGATTTTGAAAAACACTATCCTATTTATTACTTTTCATTGGAACATCTTGGCATGATGAGACAATCTGTTGTTGATATATACTTCCAAGCTCGGGTACAACGCCCTGCTGGTATAGCTGATTATAGAGCAGTTGCTGTCATTCTCAGTGATAAATCAATGTTGTTAGAAGGAATTGGCGGACGAATGAGACTGATTGATGCACCAGTGGAAAACATGTAGTTAGGATTTTCACAATAAGATCAATTAAAAGTGTAAATTACGTTTTAGAATAGAATGACATATAGTATTGTTAATGTCCAGTTGACTGATGGTCAGGTCAAGAAATTGAAATCAAAGTCGGCTAAAGAATGTGGAACCACAATAACGTTGAAACCCACTCAAATGTCCGGTGGTGCGCATAAATTATCATTGACAGATCGTCAAATCAAACATTTCAATGATGCGCTAAAGAACAAACGAGGAGTTCAAATTGATTTTTCAAAAGCAGCAATCGCCAGTATGATAAAATCAGGTGGTATATTCCCGCTGTTAGCTGCTATTCCAGCATTGATTGCAGCGGCTGCCCCAGCGGTTGCGAAGGCGGCAGCGTTAGGAGCCGTTGGTACTGCTGCAGGAATGGCCCTGAAAAAGGCTACTGGAAATGGCTATAAAAAAAAGGGAAAGGGTCTAAGACTACCAGGAACCCCACACAATTGGTACAAGGGCACGGGCCTAAGAATACCAGGAACGGCTTATTAGTGGAAAAATCCCTTGGATTTTCACCAATGTCCAATTTTGATTTAATTGATGCTGTAAAATCATTATCAATAAAAAACTTTAGAGGAGTTTTCATGAGAGATCAATTACCGTCAAAACCAATGAAAAATGAAACGGGTATTATCAATCTTGATAACAGCAGCGGAGAAGAAACTCATTGGGTCGTATATGGAATTGATCCACGTGGAATTGTCTATTTTGATTCATATGGATTAGCTCCACCAAAAGAATTTATGCGATATGTATCTACAATAACAAAGTCATCGTTGGCTCCAATTTTTTATTCCACGCTATCAACACAACGGTTAAATGATCCACCGATATGCGGTCGTGAAGTATTAAACGTCCTTGCAGAGATATCTATATTTCCAAGGAAACCACCACAAGTTGTTGTTAATGAATATACTAGCGGGCAATGGCAAAAACACTAGTGTTTTCACCAATTAGAAATGATTTAGAAAAACGTTAGCGTTTTCGTATAATGATTGATATTTGGGGACGACCTTTATCAGAGTAAAAAAAACCAAACAAACAGAAACCGATAGTAAATTCGCTGTCGAAAATGTAAAAAAATAATCGAAGATGAAATCGCCGAGAAATTAAACTTGTCAAGTGTAGATCCTGGGGAAATAATTGTATTTCAAGATCGCCAGGGCAAATTGAAATCTAGTAATGTGTCATTGGATGATATCTTAATACGAAGACGTGACGTCGTTGAAAGTACAATAGCGTTATATTCAAACGATGGAAAACTCAAACCGGGGATATTTGTTTCGACGATCACGTATAAACTAACAACAGTAGATAGCACAGCAAACGCGTTAAAATCACTCAATGATGAATATAACAATCATAAAACTGAATTCAATAAATTGTATGAATTACAAAAGTCAATCGTAGACAAAATCGACAAACAGCTGATAGAATTCCTTGGAAATCCACCAGTAACCACACCGAATATTGCAGAGATAAAAACATCTATCTTGGAAATTGCAACATTTCAATTAAGATATGAAGAACACGTAAAACAGTTTTCAACATTTCGTAAAAACATTGTTGATAAATTTTTGGGAGGTCCACTTGATAAACTAGATATCAAACTTCCGGATATTAAAAAATCCATCGAAGAAATTCCAGCGATTAATCGGCAATTGGAAGCAATCAACACGGATATTACAACGTTCAAAAACAATCTTCCGCTACTTGAAAAAAAAGATTCCTCATGAGAGGAATATCATAAATATGGTATACACAGTTCTCTCTGGATCATTAGATTGGGAACCTAAAAAGAATACAATAACTCTCACTGTGTCAAACAAGGGTATTTATCGATTAACAATAGTGTCACTGAACCAGTTTAATATATCATCATCGACTTCATATGGATACAACAACGTGATTTCAACGACTATTGACGTGGGTGAATACAAATGGTTTACAATAACAAGCACTGATTCTAATTTAAATAAGACATCATTTGTATGGTACATGGAGTTTGTAGCTGATCTAAATTAGAATTTTTAACAATTAGAAACCACTTGAGGTTTTAAAATACTATGACTCCGTCATCGCAATATAGCTATGATACCGTCAAAGAGTTTTTAACGAAACTCAAAACACTTATTGATGAGTATGAAATAAAAATTAAAAAATATCGCAGGAGAATTATCGCGATTGATGTTACAGTATACTCTGTATCTGGTATAATGGCCGGTGCTGGTATTATACTATCTTACGTAACAATGGTAGCTCCGATTGCTGTCCCAATTGCTATTTCCGCGGTGACAACATTTGCTGGGATTGCAAATGCTATTACTAAAAAATATCATCGTGTTCTCAAGAAAAACTTAACGACTATATAGTAAAACATCAAACAGTATCTAACGGTTACTCACAATTATCATCGTTGATGTCATCATCGATTGATGATACGATAATTACCGAAGACGAGTTCTCCGCGATGATACGTATTTATGATACTGCGATTAAAAACGCTAGCGTTTTTTCATCTATTGCAAAATTAGACATTGTAAATAATAATAATAATGTCGCAAGAGATTCAACTACTTCAGCGGATAGCAGAAAATACCACTCCGCGGAAAACAAGCATGATATCAATATCGTCAACAAACCCTAAATTCAGTGTGAATTTCCCTTTCCCTGTTTCAGTAAAGGAAATCGCGTTGGCAAAATTACAAGTGTATCATAGTTGGCCTAATATCAGATCGGTTACATTTGGTGGTCAGAGACCTAATAATTCTCTGGTATTTGCGTATAGGAATAAAAAAGATGACACTCCAGATTGGAAGGTTGTTTCAATACCAACTGGCTCCTATCAAATTGAACAAATTAATAATGAATTACAACGTAAATAAAATCCATTACTAGAAGGGAATCAAAAATTGCGATAACAGTTCATGAACCAACACTATAATCTACAATTGAAATAAGCTCTCCTGGGTATGTTGTAGATATTTATAACAGTTCAATAGGAACAGTATTAGGATGGCCTGAAGATCAACCTAGAACCGCTGGCACTTCCGCACCAGAACCTGTAAAATCTGATTACGTCACTGATGAAATAGGACCAGAAAATCCGTCAAAAGGATATAAAACCCTCCTCGATATAAACTTTACAAAAAGATATCGACGTAAGGATGAATATGGTGAAGATGAGTGGTTTTATCCATTTTTTAATGATTATATACCAAAGGAAGGTGAAATTTTGGAAATATATGAAACAGCCCCATCCTATTCAGAAATTGAATCCAATATCTTCAGAGAGATGAATGATGATTTCAAATTGTTATTACCGTCGTTAAGATCCGGTCTTCTCACACAAGCTGAGTTCATCAGCGTAGTCGTCGCAGGTAATAAAATCATCGATGACATGGAAATATTTAATTTGAGAATTACTAATCTTTTTACTGATGAAAATAACCCGATTTCAAGACTCCGTTCCGCTGAAAATTATAAAAAAATATAAAAGATAATCCAAATTATAAACTACCAGGATATAACGTACCTGAACTAAAAAGTCAACTCAGAACTGCCATCGACGAAGGATTTAATAAAATTTATCAATCTTGGAAAGATAGCCAGCCGAAGCCTATTATCCTCACTCATAATAATTCTCCCGACGGCGACGGTAGACATATCGCACCGAACAATGTGGATATTTCATCGGTGATCGCGCTTAATTTAACGTGTGATGTAATCGAAGGAAGCTATCAAATTAATCTCGAGCAATCAAATCAAGCCCGACAAGGTTACATTCTTTATTCATTTGCACCAACAGCTCCTCCAGGATTTTTAATTGTTGAGAATCCGACTAATCCAGTATATATGCAATGTCAAAATGATTCGCTAACTAGAATTAATTTTACACTCACCGATCAGTCAAATAATTTAATTGATCTACGTGGTGAAGTATTATTGATTATTCTGTTTGTGAAAAGTTAACAAATATTTGGTTAAATCATTTGTATTAACCCTGAAATCCTTTTAGCAGCAGGGAGAGTTATGACAACAATGATAGCAATTATTGGCAGCAATTCGAGGTTGGTTATGACAATATATTTACGACAAAATCGCTAAGGCGCCATTTGTAAAATGGGGTCTTTATTTTTTTTTTGGGTTAAAATATGAGATTTCGTAGGAAGGCTCCATTGGGCATTCTGAGGCTTTAATCGATTTTGTCGCAAAAATTTGTAGGGTTCACCCTCCCTGCTGCTTATATATATATATATATATATATATATATATATATATATATATATATATATATATATATATATATATATATATATATATATATATATATATATATATATATATTGTTACAACCCTGTAGTTAAAGTATGTGTGTCTTAAGGAATCAATTTTGTATAAATCTTTTTATTTCAATTTATTTCTTTAAATTTATTTATTAATATAATTATATTAATATCATCTAACATGCTTTTGAGTCGTAAATATGACTCATGTGAGCAAAAGCTGTGTATGATAACAAATCCATTACAAGTAAATATCAGGAATAGCCATGAAAACGATTGGCTGATACTGGGTCAGGCTTTCGTACATGTCCAGAAGTATTACAAAATTGCATGCGTCCTCGTGCGTGTGCAATTCAAGCAACCCATTAGCTTCATTTATATGTTTGACATTTTTGTAAGTCGTACACAGCCATGGACAGACTATCGTAGTCGAGTCATACACAGTCTTAGAATCAGTTATACAACTTTTATTACCTTAAAAAGATATGTTTGTCTTAGAAGAAGTTGTCTGTCCGTATGTCTACGTAGAACATGTTTGTCTACGTAGAAAATGTTTTGTTAGAGGAGCTAATATTGCTTCGTTTCTTCTGAATAATTGTTTTCCTGGAGAACAGCTTTACTGATTTGGACAAAGACATTTTCCTAAAACATTCTAAATTGGAACGGAACAACACAAACTGCTTTATTTTTTAAATTCGGGAATTTTCTGTTAGCCTTCGTTCGACGTGGTCATCTGCCATTTTCGACCGGAACTTCAGACAATTTTTACAGGACTTATATTTCTATTTTGAACAAAATTTGGATCATTTCTGTAAACCCCAAGTCTTGCTTAAATTATTTACATTATTTCATGTTTTGTCGGAAAAAAATTTATTTTTTGTTAAAAAATACAAAGCTTGTTGTTTTCACTCTTTCCTTTATGTTACTTTGAACGAGACGATACGTAACATTCTATTATGTTCGTAATACTTCTGAACAGTTAGGAAAGCCTGACCCAGTAACAGCCAATCCTTTTCATGGCTATTCCTGAATGTTTACTTGTAAAGGATTTGTTATCATATACAGCACGTGCTCACATGAGTCACATTTACGACTCAAGTAAAGTTTTTTTTTTTAAATATGTTAGACGATAATAATATAATTATATTAATAATTAAATTTAATGAAAAACAATGAAATAAAAAGATTTATACATAATTGATTCCTTAAAATTTACATATCTCTCTATCTATCTATCTATCTATCTATCTATCTATCTATCTATCTATCTATCTATCTATCTATCTATCTATCTATCTATCTATCTATCTATCTATCTATCTATCTATCTATCTATCTATCTATCTATCTATCTATCTATCTACTTTATTGGTAATGTAGGCATTATGCCCATATTGCTACAGTTATGCAACAATGTACGACATAGGCCCACAATGCTACACTTACATAACAATGTAGGTCATAGGCCCATAATGCTACAGTTACACAACAATGTAGGCCATAGGCCCATAACGCTACAGTTACACAACAATGTAGGCCATAGGCCCATAACACTTGTTACACAACGATGTAGGCCATAGGCTCACAATGCTTCCGTTACACAGCAATGTAGGCCATAGGCCCATAATACTATAACAATATTGCAATGATGTGGAGCGCCATATTAGAAATAGGTTTTACACAGTGCGGTGACAAAGCGAGGACATAATATAGCAATATATTTTTCAGATGAAACAAAATGGCATGATATAGCTACCTAGTTGTGATCTTCCATATAGACAGAGCCCCCCTCCCGAAAAAATTTTTTTAGATGAGATATTATGACATGTTCATTTGACTTCAACTGCGAATAGAAGATTTCTTCACATGGGTGTTTTCTTTTATAAATTTTTGATATGAATCTGTTTCTAAGATAGTCATAAAATGGGTATTGTAGAACAATGTATTATTAAGTTATTATATTTTATTTCGCTTCCGTGACATGACATGCATATATATTGATTTGGGGGATGCCATTCTGGCGTCCGCTCTCTCTCTCTCTCTCTCTCTCTCTCTCTCTCTCTCTCTCTCTCTCTCTCTCTCTCTCTCTCTCTCTCTCTCTCTCTCTCTCTCTCTCTTAATGTAAACAAATATAAATGGATGCAAATACACAAATTGAACATCAGCATCAATAATTAAGATAGAAAGGTATCATGCATGTAATGTATGTATTTTGTTTAATAAAAATAGCGGATAAAGCATACATTAATTTGAAAAATATGTTGCAGAGGTCCTATTGATCCTTTTTCAGAGATGCTACGTAAATCTTCCTTAAATACCGAGACACAAACAAATGAAAAGTTAGTCCCAACAATTAACAATGATTTACACCTCGACAACATCTTATCATTTGCCGTTCTCAGTTCAAGTAACTGAAGCAAATAATATAAATTCTTTACAAAAGCGAGCTGATTCTGAAATACTCACGATTTTGGGAGGTAACAATTATAAATATAACAATACGTGGAAAGAAATGAAGACAATATATTTACAGGTAATTAATAGGTTGTCAGTGACAGAGGTAGCACAATCTTAGGAATACGATAATAGATCAATTAGAGCAGAAAATATATTAGATCCACAGGAAACCTAAGCTTATATAGAGTTATTCAAAACCATCAAATAACGAGAAAAAGAGCAAAAAAAACAACGTTTGAGGCATTGAAATCAACAGTATTTACAACCGTTTAAATAGAAAATTGACAGAGAGATTCTTAAAAGACTGGCAAAATATAATGTTTTTTAGAAAGCATTTTGGAAAAGTGGTATGAATACATTTTTATTTTAAAAACGTATGTCCATTGTACTTTGCAAATTTTAACAGGAACAGTTATAGAGACATTTGAGTAATGAATTCCCAGTTCAGAAGATTTTATATATATATATATATATATATATATATATATATATATATATATATATATATATATATATATATATATATATATATATATATATATATATATATATATATATATGTGTGTGTGTGTGTGTGTATGTATGTATGTATGTATGTATGTATGTATGTATGTATGTATGTATGTATGTATGTATGTATGTATGTATGTATGCATGCATGCATGCATGCATGCATGCATGCATGCATGCATGCATGCATGCATGCATGCATGCATGCATGTATGTATGTATGTATGTATGTATGTATGTATGTATGTATGTATGTATGTATGTATGTATGTATGTATGTGTGTGTATGTTTGTATGTGTGTGTGTGCGTGCGTGCGTGCGTGCGTGTGTGTGTGAGTGTGTGTGTAATTTTGCACTGCAATCAGATTCATCGTCAGGTGGGCCTGCTTGTCAACCTTGGTGACTGACTTCTTGCCGCTAGTTCCTGTAATCCCGATGACTCCCGTGCCCGGCCCTAGGACCTGCGGGGCGCAAGGCAGCAAGAGAAACGCGCGAGAACCCAAGCAAGAAAAATGCATTTCGAGAAGTGTGGGGCCCAAGTGGTGGCCTATTTCAACTTGCGGTAGGGTCGGGGCTGATAACTCCCATGGCAAGCAATAAAGTTTATACTGTAAAGTGACGGCATTAAGTTTCCACTGGTAGTATCCGGGCATTCCATCTATTCTGCTGGCACTCATGAACGAGTGGTTGATACTTGACTAACGTCTTGTCATGACTCACCCCCAATCTAGCTTCCAATGGCACTGTCAACAGGGAGAACCAAAAAGAGAACTTCCGAAAAAGAGCCAATGCGAGTTAGAAGATGAATATAGAAAGAATTTGAGATTTATGTATTACAGCTTTCTATTATAAGATGAAAGCGATAGAAAATATTATATTCACGTAATTTGATAAAAAAAATACATTTTGAGGCTCAACAATTTTGAACACACACCAGTGGCCAACAAAATATCGTACGGTGCAAAACCGTATTGAGACAAAAATGCCCAATTTCTCGAAACAATTAAGTTCATAGAGACAGTCTAGACAAAATTGAAAGGAGAAATGAGAATCGTGAGTTCACTGTCAAGGCTATACTGTGTTTCATCAAATCAGTTTAATAATCAGTTATGATCGGTGATGTAATAATCAAATGGCTATAAAAGCTAAGTGAAATTTAAATATATTAAATTTTTCTCACTCTAATTTTTATTTCAATTTACTTTTATGATATTTTGTTGTATTGGATAAAAATAATCGGTTCAAGGAATATATTTGGGTTGGTTCTATAAACGTTTATATTATTTCTTCTACTTACATTTGAAATTGGCTGAAAAGGGTGACTAACAAGGGCATGAATGGAGGTGCAACTTTCTCGATTTCCAATTCTGTGAGGAGATGGTGACCAAGTATTTGTTCCAAATACTTTGTTGTAGAACCTCGAGTCAATTCTTAGAGTACATTCATATATCTTTCAAAAGATGGACTGTGTTTTGAGTCACTAATCTAATAATTAAAACGCTCACCCCCGTCCCTTCATGACGTAACATGTATAAACCACTCTAAAAAGAGATAACAATTACCAAACAATTAACAGTTTGTTAATTAGTCCGGCACAGAATATACTGTCCACTCCCATCTTTATCGAAATGTAACTGATCCTCTCACCTTTGCACATCTCCACCACCCTGCCAGTAAATATTGACCAAACCCGAAAAGTGTCATGCAATAATAAATCAAATCTGTTACGTTTAGGCTAGTTCTAAAGTAACAAAAGAAAAAGTGAACTAATCAAACTTTGTAAATTTTAACAAAATATTTGATTTCCCAAGAAAGAAAGGTAAACATATGAAATAGGACTTCCGATTTATGAATATAATCCAAAAATTATTCATAGAATTGAAAAATATAAGTCCTACACTAAACAGTACTAATTGAATAGAGGCTCAAATCTCCATGAAGTTCCAATATGGAAGGCGATGACAGTTGGAGTCGTTGTACTGACGGCAACAATTCCTCGTTGAAACACAATTTATAATGTTCCGTTTAGAATTTTAGAATGAATTTCCAGTGATGTGCTTGTCCATAATTTTTATAAATAAAAGCACTTGTTTTGTTTTTCAGAAAATATGAATTTTTAAATCCCCAAAATTGACTAACTTCAAAACAAACTGGCATCAAAAAATTAAGAAACTCTAACGGTGTAAAAATACGACTGAAAAATCTCTTAGACAATGGCTGTTTTTACCCCGATCTTAGATCACATGGTGGCTCACGTGGTCACTAAATGGGGAAGTCGCATAAAGCCCATAAGACAATTGACACTTTCGCCATGGATAGATTTTTTTCGTACATAACGAATCTTATTATAAGATTCAAAAATAAAAAATAATTAGTATCTGTTTATAACAGAGTTAACACGTGGGCAGAACATGACCTTGGTAAAAGCCAATCATTTTCGTTCAATGTTTACAAACGTCTCAACCAAGGTGAACTAAAAATAGTGATAAAAAGAACTGTTACATTCTAATCGGAGAATTTTCCGCGAAAATTCAAATCAAATGAAAATTTTCACTGCAATAAAATGTAATGAAACAAAAATAAAATAAAAAAGAACTTAAAACTAACACACAAGCAATTTAGTTACGTATTCGTAACAACTCTGTGACAGGATTCACTTGAAAGTTTACCCAAGTTTAAAAGCTTGAAAAATTTAGTCATTATAAAATGGCGGCTTGTAATGTTCGAATATTTAATTTTGTTATATATGAATCTATTAGCGTACGTAAAGTTATAAGTAACGCAAATCTCAAAACAATTTAGGTTGGTGTCTATTTCCAAGTGTTACTCTTAGCTGGATGTCTATACCCAAGTAAGGGCCATTGCAAGGAAAACATTTTGAAAAAAGTATTTTGACACTTACTGTCTTTAAACTAATAGCTGAATGGGTATTTTTATACACAGTAAATTTACATTGGTATAATATCAAAGACTCATTTTATCAACCAGAAAGCATGTCCGGTCAGTTTTTGAAAATGCGCCGCCAATTTATGGCAGATCGCAAATTATCCAGGATCTCCAAACGTTGCGTTCGTACGAAATTTTTATTTTCATTATTGAATAAGACAGTAATCGTAACCACGTGATTTTAAGTCCCATCTTCCTTCTGTTGCTACCACTGACATTGTTAAAAGTGACGTTATTTCGAAGTGGTCATAATTTAATGATCACGTGGTTTTGAACTCCTCATCATAATTATGCAACAGTCTTACACCGTGTCCGTCTTCATTTAAATTACTTTCCTCATGCAATCGGCTTTTATTGGACTTAAATTTTTTTCATCAAGTCTCATTTCATTTTTCGAAAAGAGATTGACGTACCTCTTTTACAATCGTGACATGTTTCATTACGTTTTGCTGAAACGATTCCAGCAACCTTCTTAGAGAATGCAGCAACAATTAAAGCGTTTCATCCGATAATGCAATAATGTTACCTTACATGCGTATTTTTCTAATTTGAATAATAATAGCTAACGACCAAATAATTGACGAATATGTCCCTTTTTGGTTGCACCTGGTTGCTTTAGACAAAGTAGGCATCATATTTTGTAAAATCAGACAGAACGTTTTCACTTCTTAGAAAATGATCGATATTTAGTGAGTATGGTACAATTTGATGTAAGACAAAGACGGAGACACGCACAAACACACAGACACCTATACATTCATACATACATGCATGCATGCATACATACATACATACATACATACATACATACATACATACATACATACATACATACATACATACATACATACATACATACATACATACATACATACATACATACATACATACATACATACATACATACATACATACATACATACATACATACATACATACATACATACATACATACATACATACATACATACATACATACATATATATATATATATATATATATATATATATATATATATATATATATATATATATATATATATATATATACACACACACACACACACACACACCTCCGTGTAGATTTATCATTAAACAGAAAACACTTGCAGGAAGGGATCGATTGAGATAAAACAAAATTAGACACTCACATCTGTTTTATTATTAAGAACATATTGTCATCGGTATTTCTTCTTCGGTACTTGCTGTAACAAATCTTTGTTAAAAAAGATTAGCATTCATAGAGATAAAATTTGGTAAAATAATTTTAAAAATTCGACATAACCTAATGGAGTTAAATATAACCTGTTTATGCATAAAAGAACAGAATTAAACACGACTGTGCTATTATCAGCTTAACATGCAATGAAAGAAGATATTTTTTTTTCCAAACGAATAATACAATTCTTTATGTTTTAAAAACTTCTTGTTTCCAGTTGGTTGACCGTCCCTGTTTTTTTGCTGCTGACACTAACAACTTTATCCCTAAGGTTGAAAAGGGTAAAATTAATTAAAAATATTATTTATGCATCAATCGGAACCAGTTTTACACAGTATTTGAAGCGATTAGTACATTATATACACCAATTTTTATAAAATATATGATGTTAACAAAACTACCTTTTGATCCTAAACTTAAAACCAGTGTAGTAGGAAACACACACACACACACACATACACACACACACTTTTTGTGGCTTAATCAGAGACGTTCTGCTATCTCTTTGAATTCCGTTTTCCTAAGATATTATTTTGATATGCCGCTTATAACAAAGTCAGATATAAATTCAATGCAAGTTCGAAATCGGATTATAATTTTAAGAATCCCCCTAAATGATGCAGTCAGGATTAGAGACAGAAGCAACATTTCTTTTCTGGTTCACCTTAATTCGTATCATTTACTTTACAATGTAAATAATAGAGGAGTGAGACAAGGTTCGTTAGTTTATGCTGGCATTCCATATTTTGTAATTATAGACTTTATTTTACAAATCCCGTAGACTTAATTATATCAGGTAAATGTAGCAGTGTACGTCGTCGATAACGAAGTACGCTCTGAAAATTTAAGTCCTACCAGCATTTTTCAAAGTGAGTTCATCCTATTTGACCTATATATTCATACAAGGTATGGATTAAATCGTGAAGAAAGCTGAATAAAATGTTTAGTCAGATCAGTACATTTATACATTCCTTTATGTTACGCTAAGAAGTAACTAATGGCAATTGTACATTAAAGTCTATCATGGGTTATTGTACATGGACAGACATACCTAGGTGATCCCATTTATTAGGCGTAGCTGACGCACCATTGCAGTTTACAATATACTATCTTTCTCGGCATTAGCCATGAATGGGACTGAATTTAGACAAAGAGTTCTTAATTGAAACTCTGGCATTTACACAAATACAGTCCAATATTTCCGTGACCAAAAAACGTTCGTTCCAGCATTTCATCCCTTTCTCTCGCTGGAATATTGTATACATTGTTACGACCCCGTATTTTAATTACTTATGTAATGTAAAATGTGAATTTTTAAAATTTAATTTTTGTATCAAAATGTTTTATTGCGATGATGATAATTGATCACCGAAACTGATATTTTCGGCAGAGTTTGTTTATTTAGAACGTAAATGTTTCTCAGCTTTCGTAAGCCTAGAATCATTTACGTTCTAAATAAACAATACTCTTTAGATAGCCAGTTTTGACAAACAAATTACGTAAGTAATTGGCTGCTGGAAAGGTCTTTTCTTAGCCTATGTGTTTATATCGTGCACTACGCATTGTCAGATGAGGAAATATCAGGTTTTGTCCATGCACGTGCAATGTGTAATGACAACTCAGTTTACTTTAAATAGACCAAGGTCCCTGTGAAAAGGATCAGTCATATAATATCTCTCAGCTGTGTCGGAGTCAAGTAATATCTCTCAGCTGTGTCAGAGTCAAGTAATATCTCTCAGCTGTGTTGGAGTCAAGTAATATCTCTCAGCTGTGTCGGAGTCAAGTAATATCTCTCAGCTGTGTCGGAGTCAAGTAATATCTCTCAGCTGTGTCGTAGTCACAGGTATTTTATGCTTTGGGAAGAAGGTATCATATTTATTGTGCTGGAGTGAGTATTATAATACACCTTGAAGAAGAATGGTATATTTTTCTTATGCCGGAGAATGTTAAATCTTCATTACATCTATACAGCTATAGATGTGCCTTGATATAGATGTGCCGTGACAGCTTTAGGAGTTCATCTACGTTTTGAAAATAATTTATTCCATTGAGAACAATAAAAGCGGTTTAGGACAAAAACATTCAGTGAAATTCATTCTAAGCTGGAAGAGTAGAGTATAAATTGTGATTCAACGTGAAATTATGAACATTTGTGTAAAGACTTCATATGACGTCATCATCCTTCATCTTGGAAACAATTCGAGTTTTAAGCAAGACTCAGAACTTTTTATTAAGAGAACTCATTTATATTCAATTATATGATAAATATTTGGATGTTTATTCACAAACCATAAGGCCTGTTTTACATTTTTACCAATTTCGCCGTGTTTTTTAGGGAAATAAAATTATCTTTGTTAAAATTTACAAAGCTTGTTGTCTACACTATTATATATATATATATATATATATATATATATATATATATATATATATATATATATATATATATATATATATATATCATGATCCCATCATAGATCATAATCGGTTTGAGTCAATTTTATGTGTGTATGCTTTAATGAGTGTATAGTAAAATTACGTTAACAAATCCAAAGAACCTGAGCCCAGTTTTCAAATGATTGCATTTATAATGCGGAGTTTTTCGGGCCTAGATACATCACAGAATAGACACCGGTTGTGATTAAATCCTTCGTGAAAAGGAAATACTCGTTATTAATCATACTTGGTTCATGTGTTGGCAGAACGAATTGATTTGTCAAGATTTCGGTCAAGATATAGTCATTCATAGTGTATGTAGTGTGCACAGATTTGCCGATGCAAAATACATTTAATCTTCTACGAAAAACACGGAAAATTTTTATCATTAGTAATAATTTAAATATTGGTAATAATCACATAATTAGTTTTGGATGGAGATAATTGCACCTCTTATATCACTAATGTTGTACGACATCTAATACATTCTAAAGACATTCTTTGAAGCTCACAGAATAATACAAATGAAATAAATATTATTTCCTCATTTGTTCTTCTTTGAGAAGGCTTACTTAATAGCAAAGGCAAAATGAGAGCTTAATTTGTCTAAGCTTTCCAGCAAAGATTGAGATAGACTCTTTGAAAAATGCTACTTAAAGAAGAAGATACTTTTGTAGTTGCTAAGAGCTGTGTGTAGAATCTATAAAGGGTATTTATTTTGTAGTAAATCAACAAAGTTTAATATCATATAGTTGTCCATATGAATAAAAATCCGAATACACAAGATTTATATTTTTCTTTTTACAGAGCTGTAATTCTTATCTTCGATTGGCAAAATTATGAACGCTCTAGGAAAGAGTATTACTAGACAGCACAGTTTCGCCACTCGATATTAAAAAGCAAGACACCAATTGCAAGAATTTTGACCTAAATGAGAACGCCTACCCAAATTTTATTTTCTATAGCGGACGTTAGCATGACGCCGTACCTGATTTTTCTTTTATCGAAAAAGTGATTAGGGGAAAAGACCGAGTTCTGCACATAAATTCTAGGTCCAGTTATGAACCTTTTAATCAATCCATGGTTATCAGTAATTTCTTGCATAATATACACTATCACATTTAAATAAAAACATCGTTATCTTCCAAGCTAATACAGGTTTTAATACAATTGTTTTAATTATCCATAGAAAAGTCAACTCTAATACACCTTTCCTATTTTACAACCAATGTTACCGTCATTTAATTCGGTATCATTGACTTGACGCATCATCCTGTGCAGACCTACGTCTGCATTACCATCATCCGACCTAATATTATCTACACCACTTCATAGCTATGAAGGCAAGAAGCATGTGTCTTTATTCTTCTGAGCTTGCCTTACACGGCCATAGCCTCCTGCATCTCTCACCGACAGGTCAATCAGC
This sequence comes from Potamilus streckersoni, assembly GCA_016746295.1. Taxonomy (NCBI): domain Eukaryota; kingdom Metazoa; phylum Mollusca; class Bivalvia; order Unionida; family Unionidae; genus Potamilus; species Potamilus streckersoni. The sequence goes on from JAEAOA010000213.1 coordinate 1,299,179, forward strand.
TGATTTCATATAAAAATCTTCTGATTGTTCATCCGATTTATTTTCCTTACTCTACCATTATTATGATAACACATTTTTTTCATCACATTTGCATCATCGACTCCAAGTGTCACTCCTACAATTATCAGTCATCTTTAAACCTTATCCATTATTACGCTTACAATTTTTCACGATTTCAAACTTTCTTATTAGTACTGTCATATAAGATTCATAGTTTACCATTGCCACACCCCCAACAAGTTTTACTCTTAGATCCGTGTCATTAGATTGGACATTAGCGTAACAATTCCTTGAAGTTCGTCCTCGAAATTCTTGCATATTTTGGTTCCATGATTTAATACGCAACTTATGCGCAAATCAAAATATTGACTCTGCATGCACCCGTGCATTTAATATATTACAATATCTTCAGACGTAGATTTGCCCAGTTTAACATGTATAGGTTTTTTTACGACATGATCTTCTGAGAAATCAAAGATAAACTATCGAATAATTAGGTCATGGCGAGTTGGCATTACGCTGCAATTTCACTTGAAAAGCAATGTACATCGTCGTGTATCACTGTTTATATTGTTTGCAACATCGTTCCTTAAAATCACTCGATGTCACAGACATTGACCTATTTGATGTTATTTTGTCACACACACACACACACACAGACACACACACATATATATATATATATATATATATATATATATATATATATATATATATATATATATATATATATATATATATATATATATATATATAAAGGGATTTGATATTTTTAAAGTAATTTCTGTTTGTATAGAACACAAAAAGTATTTCATTAGCATTATATTTAGTTGACCTTAGTTCAGACACTTGGTAAACACTGAGCTAAATAATTGTTTCAGTATCAAGGTCATACTTCAATTGCGTGATCATGTTTTATCAACGTTTTTTTATTATTGGTTCTTAGATAAGACTATTCAGGCATGCCTGTCTAATGTTTTGTAGTAAGTGGTAAGATGACTCATCACAAGTGTCCAAATGATGTTTAAGTGAGGTTTAATGCTCAAAATGACTGTTTTTAAGTTCAGTCGTAAAATAATACCTTGACTGTTCAAAGTATTTTTCTTGTTGCTAGATGAGTTTTGTTTTTGAGTTGTGTTTTTTATTCGAAATTAATAATTAATTCTCTGGGAAACATTTATAGACATTTTGAACGAGCTAATAATAATTTCCATTCACACAATTCATTATTATATTTTACATGCTAGATTCTTTCTGTAGCCGTTCTATCACATGTATTCTCGTATTGTAGTATATAATGGTGTCAAACATATCACCATAATTGTATCACGCATCATCCCTTGCAAACCCAATCACTGACCTTTCATTCTACGTGGAAGCAATGTCTGTAGAGACAATACCACATATAAGAAACGGAGCAAATAATTTCATTTACGTATATTTTACGTGCTATGAAAAATTTTACACAGGTCTGTTACATTCAAATTTGTTAAAGGAGGGCAAAATATTAGTTCTAAGTTAATTAAAAAGTAAAGAGTTGAAAAATCAGTATTTTCTAAGAATGCAGTTCAGCACAGATACTAGTTTTGTATAATTAAATTGATTGTATTAATTAAAGTATTGCAGTTGTTTTTCATAGTTTACACACAGGTAATTATTCTTGAGATAGCAGGTTGACTTCTCCCGTGGCCGATAGGGTTAGAGCGTCCGCATCAGATGCGGCAGGTCGCGAGTTCTATTCCCGGCCGAGTCACACCAAAGACTTATAAAAATGGTAGTAACAGCTGCCTCGCATGGCGCTCAGTATTAAGAGGTTAGTGTTAGAACTGATCGACCTGGTGTCAGGATAAGATGAATGGGTGAGACACCATGATACATGTTTGCAGTGTGATGCCCCAGTGCCACACTGCAGACATCGATATGATATGACCGAAATATTATTAAAGCTACGTTTAAAAAAAATCAAAATCACGCTCATGAGGAAGCAATGGCATCAGTCTTTTTAATGGAAATACATATAGAGTATAATAATTATTCAAAAACAGTTTTGGTGACTCTCTCTCTCTCTCTCTCTCTCTCTCACACACACACACACACACACACACACACACACACATATACACACACACACGACATATCCAAATTTTACTGCATTGTTAAAAATATAAATTTCTCAACTTGATGATTATTTAAACTTCTCAACTTAGTAAATTCATTACTGACGATGCTTGATCAACGACTGTGTCAAATGTTGTAGTAATGAAATACAGTTTATGGTATTTGTTTCTCTCCTTAAGCACAACTCGATAAATGGGCCTGCAAAGCTAACGGTCATGGCGTCTTATTAACACCTCTGTGCCCTCTATTTAAACAGGGAATTATCGGTAATTATTGCGAATGTTAATTACAACTTTGTTGTTGTTTAGTGTTGTTTATGGTGAATACACTGACAGTAAGATACAGAGGGATTTTGCCAATGAATATTTTTATATGAAAATGTAGTTGAGCCAAAGACTTATCTTTAGTTGAGTGCTGCAAATCGTCAGCATTTCCATGTCAAGAAACAGTTTAATCGTAGAACTATAACAATACGTTATTACAGGCTTGCCACTATGGACACGCCTAAGTTTGTGTGTAGCCAATATTATAGCATACCTTGCAAAGTAAGGCATTTTCTGATTTATCAAATGTCGAAATTCCTGGCATATATACATCAATGTGTATATATGGATTAGACTTCTAATCACCCGCCCAATAACTAACTTGATAATCGCACACGTGGCGAAAGCTTACAACGACGTTTTGAATAACATAACATGACTGACAAAATCAAATGCCAACATTTTAAGTCGAATCTGAGCTTCACACACAAACACACACACGCACACACGCATACACACATAGGCACACACACACTTGTCTGTGTATATCGTGTTATCCTACTTCTGTTATCAGTTGACGGATGTAGCGGTGTTTGAATAGATTTTTTTGTTGAGTTTGAGTTTCACTCACACCCACACCCCACCCACTTGTTGATGGATGTAGCGGTGTTTTAATGGATAGTCACACATGAAGATAAATTAAACAAGCCTTTAGGTAAGCACCGATAATAATTTTAGCATATTTTGCAATTAAATCGCTCATTTCCTGTCAAATAAAATGTCTTCCTACGCTCATTTCAATAATTTTTCGATCGGTGGCTAATACCTGATATGGAGGGCTATTGACCGTTCGAGAACACTAACCAAGCTATTGTGTATTTTAGGGTCTTTGCTAATGTTGTTCAAATTAATTAATGTCTTGTACCCGATGCTACTCGTAAACTAGAAAAACAAAGCACAGGCAATAAATATTTGCCTCTTTAATCTACGTACGAGACCACTGCATAAAACAATCGGCTTCAACTCCCTTAAATACATTCTAAATCACCGCATAAAACTATTCTGAATTTTCTAAAGCACATTAAAAAATGAAAATGAAACAAACATTTTACCTTTGAATCCCTGATTCAATTATTTAACTACTGGATAAATATAAAACAAACGAAAACAACAACAACAACTAAAAATCACCACCAGAAATAAAACATTTATTAAACTTTTAAACGGTTTTTATTGTAGCACAGATGTTGACACATAGCATACAAACAAAAATTACATCATGTTCATGGAACATACTACTGGAACACTCAAATTACAAATAAAGCATACCACATTTTAATCTGATCAACGAGATAAAACAAATTGTGGTAATTCAGATTCACTAATCAAGCTGAAACGTAGAAACACGTAAAAGATGCGTCATTTACTGTAACTTAAAAGCACTCTTCATTTAGAAAATATACAGCTTCACTGAGTGAAATCAAAGGTGCATTTTTACATAATTGCATACTTTAGAGATCATATTTATGTGCAACTGTTGTTACAACTTTAGGTCCTGAACTATGTAACGAAAAGAAACGGAAGCCAACAAGTGTAGTAAAATCAACAAAAAATATTCATTTAAGTTGCAGAGCAAAATTTTAAGAGATTGTTGCAGTGTTGTGAATTAAAGCTCAAATAATCTTCAATGTCCCATTGCAAGTCCAAAGGTACAGAATGTTTTCAATGAATTCCAAGTCTTGAAAGTAATGATGAACTAAGCGTCTTTCAACAATGATACAATCCCGAATGTCTTTGAATGAATTATCTATAATCCAAAAGTTGTGTTTGAGTCCAATAAGTCAATGAGCACAATAGCTACGAAAGTCGTGATATACCAATAGCATTAAATTTCTTGATGAGCCAATAGCGCAATCCATATTGTATTGGAATGAATTCACAAAAATTACAAAACAATGAATTTTTTTCTAGTCCATGAACACCTCAAAATTCCAAAGAATGATTTAAATAAATAATTCCTCTAAAATTATAACTGAACACAAATGTAATTTTTTTTTGTCAAGGACCTTTCTGAAAACATGAATGAATAACGACGCCATACATTAGTATTTTAAAGAAACCTTATGGATGTGATGTGATGGGACGTGATTACGATTTTTAACGTAGCTTTAAAAAAATTTCAGTCATATCGCTACAATGTCGGCAGTGTGGCAGTTTATAGTGATGTCTGGCACTGGGGAACTACATTATCCTGACATTAGTCCGATCAGTCCTAACACTAACCTCTTAATTCTGAGCGTCAAGCGAGGCAGCTGTTAGTAACATTTTTGTATGTCTTTCGTATGACTGGAATAAGAAGAGTACATTCAAACAAGGATAGGAAGATAAATACTATACATTTGTCCCTTAAAGACACACCAAACTAACTCAAACAAAAAATAATTGCGCTAGTTAGTGACATCAAATGCATCTTATTCTGTAATCGAAATGAATTAAGCAATGGACTATCCGATTAACTAAAATGTCCCCTATTCCCATTTATTCAAATATCCACATGACGTTGCTGCAATGACAACACGACAACAGTTTATATCATTGATAGATGGTCAAAATAGAATACCATAAAATATTATCATGGAAGAACTAACATTTTAAAAATTTCTCCTAATGATGTTATGTTATAAAATTATTTCGACTCAATGAAAAGCAATTCTGCATGATATATGGTAAAACCTGGATGGCTTGAAAAACATGGCTCCCTCGAATCATAAAAGATTCAAGTTTCAGGTTGATAATTTGAAACATTTTAGTCGATGCAGATGAGATTTGACTTTTTCATTTTAATTCTAGCTCCTTTGCTACTCAAAGTATATAAATAAATTTAAAGTCTCTTATTCAGTGTAACTGAGATTTCTGACGAGTAAAGGTTAGTTTATTAACTCTAAGAGTTCCAGTCAGATTTTGCTACAACGTTTCGTATTGCTCGTACCTAAATATAGATAATATGGGATCTTACTACGTGCATGCCCTTAGATGAATAGTAGAGACATAAATACTGGACAGAAAACGAGATATAATGAGTGTCTCAGTAATTTATAAGTGCCGACTACAATAACAGTAACGTTAAGCATGCACTCTTGTAGACAACCGCGAAATATACATTTCACTATTTTTTTTACTGTGCTAAGTTATGGGTATGAATAAATCAGACAACATTTTAGTGTTACTATGGGTCATTTACATGATAAATTTAAACCATAATCTCCTACAAACGTTTCAATGCAATGTGATCGACAAAAGATTAATCCTGTTAAACTGCAGATATATCTCTTATTCAAGCATTTTTCCGATTCAATCGATGTATCATAATGTCTTTTTCAGATTTAGCTGTGTAAATGTGTTTACATTATCAAATTTATTAGGCTAAAACTTATGCATTTGAATAAATCAAGAAAATAACATTAAATCACAATGCAGGCATGGAAAGAAAGTATGTAAACCTTGGTACTGAACATAAAGCACAAGATATGTAGTTCAATAAACATCATACACATTTGGTTTGAAGACAATGACTCATATTTAGCACGTAGGTAATTATGAATATATGGTACATACGAACATGAATAGTCTAATGAAAGATCATAACTGAAATTAACAAAGTCTCTAATATCACAAAAATCATGACCAACGATTAACGTTTTCGTAATCTCAACAAGCTAGCGTGTCAGAAATACATAACGGATAACTTTCTCGAAAACACTATATATTAATAGCACAATAACTTTCTCCTAGTGGGACAATAACTTTATAGCAGACACAATGCTCTAATGGGACAATAACTTTATAGCAGACACAATGCTCTAATGGGACAATAACTTTATAGCAGACACAATGCTCTAATGGGACAATAACTTTATAGCAGACACAATGCTCTAATGGGACAATAACTTTCCAGTGGACACAATGTCATAATGGGACAATAAATTTAAAGTAGGCACAATGCCATAATGGTACAGTAGAGTTCGAGAAAGCACAAAGCCCTAATGGGACAATACATATGCCATTGGCATTTGCAGTGGCATTGTCTAAAATATTGGCTTATGTGGTATGGCATATCATGGCATTATCTGGAATATAGGAATATATGGTATGGCATTGCATTGTCTGGAGTATAGGAATGTATGCTACGGCATGGCATGCTCTAGAATATAGGAATGAATGCTATCTCATGGCACTGTCTAGAATGGAAAAAACGAATGCATGCTATTTTATGGTATTGTCTAAAATTTTGTAATGTATTCTGTGCCATGGCATTGTCTAAAATATTGTAATGTATGCTGTGCCATGGGATTGTCTAGAATATTGTAATGTATGCTGTGCCATGGCATTGTCTAGAAATTGTAATGTATGCTGTGCCATTGCATTGTCTAGAATATTGTAATGAATGCTGTGCCATGGAATTGTCTAGAATATTGTAATGTATGCTATGCCATGGCATTGTCTAGAATATTGTAATGAATGCTGTGCCATGGAATTGTCTAGAATATTGTAATGTATGCTGTGCCATGGGATTGTCTAGAATATTGTAATGTATGCTGTGCCATGGCATTGTCTAGAATATTGTAATGTATGTTGTGCCATGGCATTGTCTAGAATATTGTAATGTATGCTGTCCCATGGAATTGTCAAGAATATTGTAATGTATGCTGTGCCATGGAATTGTCAAGAATATTGTAATGTATGCTGTGCCATGGCATTGTCTAGAATATTGTAATGTATGCTGTGCCATGGAATTGTCTAGAATATTGTAATGTATGCTGTGCCATGGCATTGTTTAGAATATTGTAATATATGCTGTGCCATGGAATTGTCTAGAATATTGTAATGTATGCTGTGCCATGGCATTGTCTAGAATATTGTAATGTATGCTGTGCCATGGAATTGTCTAGAATATTGTAATGTATGCTATGCCATGGCATTGTCTAGAATATTGTAACGTATGCTGTGCCATGGCATTGTCTAGAATATTGTAATGTATGCTGTGCCATGGCATTGTCTAGAATATTGTAATGTATGCTGTGCCATGGCATTGTCTAGAATATTGTAATGTATGCTGTGCCATTGCATTGTCTAGAATATTGTAATGTATGCTGTGCCATGGCATTGTCTTTAATATAGGAATATATGCTATATCGTGGAATTGTCAAGAATATTGTAACGTATGCTGTGCCATGGCATTGTCTTTAATATTGGAATATATGCTATATCGTGGAATTGTTTAGAATAGAATATAGGAATATATGTTATGTCATAGCATTGTCTAAAATATAGATATATGTGATATCTCATGACATTGCCTAGAATATAGGAATAGATGCCATCTCTAGTCATTGTTTATAGTGTACTATAGGAATGTATGCTATGCCATGATATTGTCTAGAATGTAGGAATATATGCCATCTCATGGCAGTTTTTAGAATAGAATATAGGAATGTATGCAATGGAAGGTATTATCTAGAATGTATGAATGTATACTATGCACGACATTGTCTAGAATAGAATTTAGAAATATATGGCAGGGCACGACATTGTGTAGAACATTGGAATGTGTTTTATGGTATGATATTTTCTTACAATATCGGAATCTATTCCAGTCCGTACAAGAAGAACAAATTAGAATTCACCAATGGGTCTTTATCGGAAAAGTATATATATAGTCTATAGTCTAGTCTATACAAGCTGGTTGTATTTATAGTTTTAGCACATGTGAAGACAGAAATGTAGAGGTTTACAAACACAACGTTTTTGTGTTTATTTGTTTTTCGTAACTATATTTTGTATTTGCCTTTGAAAAAGACTCATTAAGAGTCGAAAGCGCTTAGGTTAGTTAGTTACTAGTTTCGTACTGTTCGTCGTCAGTTTATTGCATCTATTTTAATTAATCCCTGACACACGTGATCCCTTGGTGGATCCAGTACGCTTGAAAGGGTTGTTATTCGCCATATGATTTGTATTCTTTATATATATATATATATATATATATATATATATATATATATATATATATATATATATATATATATATATATATATATATATATATATATATATATGTGTGTGTGTGTGTGTGTGTGTGTGTGTGTGTGTGTGTGTGTGTGTGTGTGTGTGTGTGTGAATGAGTCTGTGTACTCAGTTAAGCTTATGAGGCAAGATCAGATAGAATATAGGACTTATCGGCTACTTTTCCCGGCATTCCATGCGTGCAATGCAGGTGATCTTGCTCACACAAACCGGAAGCAAGCGCCAATATTTATTATATGCGTGTACCTAAGAAATATCTAGATATTTACATTGCAGTTTAACCATGTTTTATATCATTAAAGCAATAATATGAAATTAAACCTTTTTCCATCATATACTGTATATAGTATGCATAGTCAATATCGATACGACTGCTACGTACAATAATGACACGTAGTATAATGATACCTACAACAATGATACGTTCGACTACAATACGTAAGAGAATGATACGTAAGACAATGATACGTGCGACAATGATATTTATGACATTGAAGATAAAATGAGAGGTACTAAAATAAGATTGTCTCTACTTTATTAATCGATGTCTTCGAAAGACAACTATATACAACGCAAGAAAGGTCTGACAACAAGACTTTCAATACAAGTTTCCTTACTCAGCATGATAGTATACATTGCCCAACACACACATGAATGAAAAAGGATGAACAAGTTGTAATCATAAAATACATATCGTAAAATACCTCATATTAGAATGTATAGTAGTGCTTACTGCCTTCCAAGTGATCTATTTTTGGAAGTTATGTGTGCGTGTGTGTGTGTGTGTGTGATTTTGATTTGTACGCGTAGCTTTAACAATTGTCAGTCAAATAGCTATGATGTCTGCAGTATGGCTGTTTATGGTGATGTCTAGCACTGAGGCTTAATACTATATTATTATAGTGGGGCAATATAACAACAAGGGAAAATACATTACATACACTCCCACCCCCACCCACTGGCCTGTATAGCGACACGATTTTTCCGAAAAAATGACACACAAAAGGCCTTTATAGCGACAATTGGAATTTTGTATTAGTGATCAGCACACCCTGGGCCTGAACAGCGACAAGAGGAATAGCACAGGAGGCATGATGTCACGGTACTGGACAATGACAATACTGCAGCAATGTAGAAGTATTAAGACGTCAAGCATTCGTGTTGGTGAATATAGTAATGTATGTTATATATAATTTACATATACTATACAAATTAGGTAAATTAAAAACAAAATTGGAAGTGGCCCTGAAAAGGGCTTTTGTTTGTTTTGTTACAAGTTCGTTAACACACTATCTTAAATAACGAATTTGAATGGAGTATAAACCCTAACTCAAAATTATAAAAATCAAAATTTTGATAAAATAATACACAAAGCACATGTATCTTCAATCTAATCAATACGCATAAACCCTTTAACTTTAGACCTAGGTGGTCCCTCGGAGGGACCACACCGATAAATAAATAAGATGATGAATATTGGTGTACCGGCTGTGGAGACCAAAAGCGATGGCATAGCAGCTGCTAAAGTGAACACAGTGCAACTTCCCGAAGAGGTTAATTTCAACTGGAATTTTCTCTCTTCACAAGAATTTGTTTTGGCATCTGCAGCTTCGCCACTTCCTCCTTCTTTACCACACGTAGACTATTTTAGACAAAGACATAAAGAAGAATTAGAGAAATTTTTAATCAGTAGAAAGAGGCAGACCAAGCATTTCTCCTTGAACAGCAACAGCGAGAAGAAGAAGAGGCGAGATGGAAACGATAGGAACAAGAAACAGTAGAAAAGAAACAGTCAAGGAGAGAGGGAAAACAGTGAAAGTCAAACGGTCACGGTACTCTTGGACATTTTAGCTGAGTTAAGAATTCTGAAAGAAATGTATCAAACTTCTTTATTACGACCCAAGAGAAAAAGACCTTCCGCGTTAAACAGTCTAACCCTGTGACTACACCAGAGATACCACCTCTTGTAATTTCTGCGAAATCATTGACAGGAGCAAGTTCACAAGTAGGCCTTGGCAGTGGCAACTGCAATAAGGCAGTTAAAGCGAATAACTTCTCCTGCCTGAGTTTGTTCTTAGGGAAAAAAAGCAAGTACCCAATGATCCTTTTCAAGGCCACCGATTACTTTCGAAAACAGTTAATATTCATTTTGCCAAAATCAATGAAAACTAAAAAGCCCTTTTAAACTGAGTGTGTGTGCGTGAATGTAAACTCCTATTCTACAAAATCAAAACCAGGAGACACGTTTTTTCTTTTCCAGTTTGGTCTATTCTGGTACAATTATTTTCAATCCAATTCACAACACAACACAACACTCTTTTAAAAAAGTTCATATACTTCTTCTGTTTCTGTTTTTCGGTTCACTCTCTCTCTCTCTCTCTCTCTCTCTCTCTCTCTCTCTCTCTCTCTCTCTCTCTCTCTCTCTCTCTCTCTTTGTTTTCTTTTTAATTTCTTCACTTTCACAGTTCTATCCTCTTCTTCCTTCCTCCCTTTAATCTCTCATTCTTTCCTTCGTTTTCGGAAAGTTTCGGGGCTTTTCCTTTTCCTCTTCTATCTGCTCCTCTTGCTCCTGTTGTTTCTAAGAGCACTCTAAAGACCAATGTCCTCTCACTTGACAGTGATAACAGGAATTTCGACTTTTGTCCGTTTTGACACTGGTTTTTTGACGGTCTGGACATTATGTAGATCATAGCCCTTTATTCTTACAGATATAGCAAGTATCTTGATTTTTATCTCGAAAGGTGGAAGAATAGTCCGTCCGATTGTCTGAAGAAATCTTTCGTATGACACCCCGCAATGCTCTAATCAGAAGTTTCATCTTTGTGTATTCTTCCATTGTGTTGATCGGTTTGAGAGCAAAATGAATAGTAAGAGAGAAGTAACCAGTCCATTATATATGCACTGATCTGATATGAATATTTAGACTACCATGTAGTTTCAAATGTAGTCATTTGACTTTTTGCAATCAGGATAAAACTATCGCATCATTTCGTAAAGAAAGGAGAAGAAGAAAGTAAGAGGCAGAAACGTGATTTATCGTCTCGCACAGTAGCTGAAGCCTTGGCTCAAATTCATGTCAGTGATCTTGAAGATGATATGAGTGACCCAGGATCTAAACCCAGAGAATCTACATCTAAAGTCTATCACTATCAGAAAAACCTTAAAAAGTACTATCACATTCGAGAGACGGACAAACTCTCCTATAGATAATTTAGAACCACGGCCTACACGTACACAGTAAAGTTTAAAGATTTTAAGTTCGACGTTCCATTGGAGAAATCAGAAGGGTTCATCACTGATGTGTGAGATTCTTTTTTAATCAATCTAAACCAGCAAAAGCAAGCCAAAGTAGACGATCGCTTGAGACTTTCTTTTCATTACGACAATTTGAAGTCTCCGGTTTGGATCGATTTTAGCAGACCAGCAGAATTGACACCCTCCAAAGTCATGGACAAAATTCAACACGTGCAACAATTCAATGACAAGTTTCACATCACCGACGGAAATGATACACTGTTCACGACCCATGTGTCTCTTCTCCAAGGTACCGGACAGCGCAAACAAGTGTTGTTAGTGGACGAAAATCGGAGCATCAAGCATAGCATCGTCCAAATTAACAATCTTCAAGACCATATGTCGTGCGACGAACATATGCCGACTAGAACGACACGGTAAAATGGAAAGAGCCTGGAACACTATTCAACGATTGGACCGAGCCAAAAAAAAAAAAAAACAAAGAGAGGCAGACGTGAAAAAATCTTGCGGGAGCCTAACACATTGACCGATTTTGCCCAATCGATCTTAGACCCTATCGACGAGTTTTGGAGCCATGAAGACATCGAACGTTACGGAGATTGTCATCGCTATGCCACGGTGATGGCAAGCAATTTATCTGCATACGATGGACAGTTTCTGGTGAGATACTATACGGAACAAAATACCGAACGTCCAAAAGTGACTTTAAACGGAGCCAAAATCATTTCTATGCAAGTGGGTCAAATGCATTTTAAAGATTTGATGAGTTACTTAGCCATACCTTTGAGTCGTATGTCTAAAATATGTTGGATGACAGAAATGGCCAAAGGCTATTTTCCACACTTTATAATACCGAAGTCAATCAACACGCCGTTTTACCCCATTTGTCTGAGGCTCACAAAGAGAAGAAGTATTCTCTATTCTTCATACTAAAACTGGGATGATGCCAATAAAGCTCCCCCTGCGCTTGGAACCATACGAATTAATTGGGAAAATGATCAGCGATGCGTATGTGGTGCTAGGACAGGTGCTTTTAGAGTTTTAAAAACAGCCCTTTTCGTGTGTATGTAATGAAGTTTAACTATAAACACTCACTCTTTTCTTGATTTATGTGTTTGTGTGTTTGCATGCAATTTCATTGGTGTGGATAGTATATTTGTGTTTTATGCATGCTCGTTTCATTTGTGTGGATAATATATGGTGTGTTTTATGCTTGCTCATTTCATTAGAACATTGTTTTTTTTTCTCATCCGTTTGTGTGGAAAGTATATTGTGTGTTTTATGCTTGCTTGTTTCGTTGGTGTAGATGGTATATTTGTGTTTTATGCTTGCTCGTTTCGTTGGTGTAGATGGTATATTTGTGTTTAATACTTGCTAGTCTCGTTGGTGAATATAGTATATTGTGTGTTTTCTTTTCTCGTCCGTTTGTGTGAATAGTTTTTGTGTGCTTTATGCTTGCTTGTTTCGTTGGTGAGGATAGTATATTGTGTGTTGTTCTCATTCGTTTGTGTGCATAGTATGTTTGTGTTTTATGCCTGCTCGTTTCTTTGGTGTAGATAGTATATTTGTGTTTTATGCTTGCACTTTTCATTGGTGTGGATAGTATATTGTGTTTTCTTCTTCTCATACATTTGTGTGGATCGTATATTATGTGTTGTATGCTTGCTCGTTTCGTTGATGTAGATATTATGTTTGTGTTTCATGCTTGCTCGTTTCATTGGTGTAGATTGTCTATTTGTGTTTAATACTTGCTCGTTTCGTTGGTGAGGATAGTATATTCAACTATAGTGTGTTTTTCTTCTCATCATTTTTGTGTGAATAGTATATTGTGTGTTTTATGCTTGCTTGTTTTGTTGGTGTATATAGTCTATTTGTGTCTTAAGCTTGCTCGTTTAGTTGGTGAGGAAAGAATACCCTAAATAAATTGAGTGTAAGGGATGTTTTCCGCCACGTCCGTGCCTGAACTATATAAAATCTTAACCTTCGTCATTCGCGCCATCACCATCAACGTAGCCCTATCAGAATTCTCAGACGATAGTGGCATATGGAACGCCGAGAACCCCACTTCTTCGAAATACAACCACCACCTCCAAATCAACTTAGATGGAATTGCAAAATGGGCAAATCAATGGGGCTTCAAAATCTCGACTGACAAAACTGGCAATCATCTTCTCCTGAAACCAACCTTATATCTCAAAACATCCCCATTAAATACGTCCAGCAAACGACCTTCCTAGGCATGATCCTTGACGAAAGACTGACATGGAAACTCCACCTGAAGCGACCACTACACAAACGCAATCAAGACCTAAATTTGATAACACATCTGAAGGGTACCACATGGGGAGCTGACCAGCACACCAGCACACACTACTACTCCTTTACAAAGCCTAAATAAGACCTAAATTAGACTACGGATGCCAAGTTTACAACTCAGCAACTGACAAACTCCGCAAGCAACCAGATATCATCCTGCATCGAGCCCTGAAACTCTGACCAGTTATCCTTCCCAACACCTCGTTAGATGAGCTCCAAGTACTAACTGGGTATCCCCCACTCCAACTATGAGGAGAAGAAAATATCATACGATGTGTAATACGAAGTTCAATTTTGTGCCGGACGGAAATCCAAAGCCACAATACAAATCAGCAGGAAAATTACCGCAAAAAAGTCCAAACACACCAACTCTGCATGCTAACTCGCCCTACAACTCCAACAGCAACTCCAACTCCTCACCCTACAAGCAGAAGTACAACAAATAATCGACACAACACAATACAATTACATGAAGTGGTGGACTCACCACCAAACATTGGCAACACATTCGGATCATGCAAATACACTCTGTATACGAAATACAAACTAACATATTACAAACTTTAATTTTCCAAACCTATAACTCGAAGGATTGACTAAACTGCACTAGTGGCTTACACATTATTGGCATAAACAATGATGAATTGGAGACCTTGGCGTTTCGGGAATATCCATGGCATCCATCACATAACCAGAGGAGCAACCGACGAAGATGATGCTTCTACCTTCTACAATGATCATGAAAAGCGGAGTTGGTGGTATCCTTGGAGTGTCCCCGGCTTCCAGGTGGTGTTGTGTTCCGCCTGTGTCTGGGCCCTGCTACCGTTTCCACATAGGAACCCTGGGCCATGTACTTTTCTGGTAATTTAAGGTCTGTGTCAAGTAATAAAGCATTAGGACTAGCACTAGGGCCAAAGGTCCAGTCAGGGACCAAGCGCCTCTTAGTAGAGCAATGTCACCGAAAGGGACACCCAGCCCGAGCCGAGTACTCTCTTAAAGGGCTATTGCCCAGCTAAGAACATAGAGTGACCCGTAAGGGTCTTTTGTCCAGCCATGGACTTTAAGTCGTAAAAGCACAATCCATAACGTGCAGAGACAACTGTAAGAAACTTTCCAATCTCATTTACGCCATTTAACACTGAATAGTCAGCCATGACAAGCAACTGGGAAAGAATGCTTAGACTGCAGGAAGTAGTGGGCACACTAGCTATAGTGGAAGAGATGCTGATCCTAATGCAGTTTGGTGCTTATAGTCCATATATACTAAGTATGGAGATAAACAATTTAAAGCAATGAAGATCTTAAAGGAAATGAAAAGAATAGAAAAGGATGAGAAGGAAAATGTAGAAGACAAACTGAGGATGAGGGAGTGGAATGAAAAGATAGAAAACGAAGAAGTAAATGAAAAGAGGAAGAAACAGAAAGAAGAGGAGGAGAAGGAAAAACAGGAGACGGAAAAGAATGAATAGAAGACAAAAACTGTAGGACAAAAAAAAAGCTGGTTAAGGAAAAGAAAAAATTAGAAGAAGAACCCAAAGGCCCTTTTTAAGGGTACTTCCAATGCCTCGAAAAGATTTTAATTTTTTTTAATTTGCCTAATTTGTGTAGTATATGTAAGTTATACAGAAACACACATTACTATATTCACCAACACGTACGCTTGACATCACAATACTTGAACAACGCTTGACGTCACAGTACTTGTACATTGCTACAGTGTTGACAGTGTCCATTACGGTGACATTATGCTACCTGTCATTCCTTATGTCGCTATACAGGCCAAGGTGTGCTAGTCACTAATACAAAATTCACATTGTCGCTGTACAGGCCCAGAGTGTGCCATTTTTTCTAAAAAATCATGTCGCTAAACTGGCCCGGAGGGTGGAGTTGTAATGTATTTTCCCATTGTCGCTATATCGCCCCACTATACTACTTACCGCAGACATGTGGCATCATGTCCCACTCATTCACATTATCCTGACAACAGACCAACCAGTCATACCATTAACCTCTTAGTGCTAAGCTCCATGCGAGGCAGATGCTAGTACCAGTTTTATATGTCAGGTATGACTTGGCCGGAGTTCGAACCTGCTACCAACCATTATCCGAGGCGAACTCTCTAACCATTTCGGCCACTGTAGCGGTCTCTGGCAAAGCAAAGTTGATTGTGACCACTACGAAGCAAATCATCAGATGCTTATATGAACAGTAGACTAAATTAATAAAATTAGAAGAGAAAAAGAACATCAAAATGTGTACTAGAATGAAGATAAAACACATCGGGTACAAAATGTGTGCTACAATGAAGATAATGCAGAACGGGAACAAAATGTGTACTACAATAAAGAGAAAACAAAACCTTTATAAAGTTGTTGGCGTAGTTAATTCACTTTCAGTACACTGACATGTAATTTGCATGAAAAGTACGTACACACTATAAGCAAGAAGCAAAATGAAAATTGCGTGGGACTCATTCTTTGACATTATCATCCATTGCTAATAAAAGTTGTCTGCTGATTCAGTGGCAAGGTTCTAAAATAACATAAAAAACTGCAATATTTTTAAATTACACCTGTGACTGAGATCCAAAATTACACAGCTGTATTCGACTGGATTATGTCAGACTCTATTTACTTATATCCCCTTTGAAACTAATTACTATATAGTACGGATCTTTGTATTACCAGAATTGATAATACCGAGACCAACGTGTCTCATTACACAAGCAACGACTATAGTTAGCACCTTGTAATTTTCCTTTTTGAAGAAAATCCAATTTTGAGAGTCATTTGATTAACGTAGATATTCATTACAGGCTTCATGGCTTTCTTCTGCATTGCAATTATCAAAGTAAAATGTGTGCTTTATGAGTCTGGTGCTGAGGCACAATATAAACATTTTTACATTATTATGACAATTTCAGCCTGGTTGATGCATTCGATCTTCATGTTTCCAGCTTTGCTCAAACATCCAAAATGCATATGCTGCTTGAGGAACGTTTCTTCTTCTTCTTCTTCTTCTTCTTCTTCTTCTTCTTCTTCTTCTTCTTCTTCTTCTTCTTCTTCTTCTTCTTCTTCTGTCTCTCTCTGTCTCTCTGTCTGTCTCTCTCTCTCTCTCTCTCTCTCTCTCTCTCTCTCTCTCTCTCTCTATATATATATATATATATATATATATATATATATATATATATATATATATAGGTTATACATTTAGTGATTGCTAATGAAGTATTCACAATCATACACAATGCAAATTCTGCATAAAACAAATTTTATATGATCCCTTAGGCTTCAAAGAAAAACAATGTACTGCATTTTATGGTTGCTGACAACTCGTTTATATTCCACTTTTAATCCTTTTTATTTCTTGTAAAACTCTCTTAGGAGTTAATTATGAATGACAGAGGAAATTCTAGGTAGATTCAATTCTTGCCTTAATAAGATTAAGTTATTTTCAAGATTTAATTTGGCACGGTATTTGTAAATGGTAGAAGGAATATATGGAATACTTTACAAGCAATAGAACAAAAAGGCTAAGAAAAAAATCACACTATGGTCATAATGGGTTATTTTCTAAAAGTGTGTGTGGGTGGGTGGGTGGGTGTGTAGTTTGGAGTTTTAAAGTAGCTATAAAAAAAATTTCAGTCATATCGCTATGATGTCTGCATTGTGGCAGTTTATAGCGATGTCTGGCACTGGGATATCACACCACAAACATTAGCATAATATTATTCTACCCTGTCACACTATCCTGACACCAGGCCGACCAGTCCTAACGCTAACCTCTTAATGCTGAACGCCAAGCGAGGCAGCTGTTAGTACCATTTTTATCAGTCTTTGTTCCAAAAGTGAAACAACGCACTGAAACGTTGAATTGATAATTGTATTAAGAGACTGTAAATTCTAATTGAAGTTATTTAAACTTAGTAGAAGTTACCTTTCTTTTTGTTGGTACTTTTATATTTTTTATGTGGATTTAAATCAGCAATAAACAAAATATTTACAAATACAACTCACATTTAAGAATATTTTGAAAAACCAAAATATCGAACTACCTCATGCAACTCCCAAACTTTAATTTTTGTAAAACTAAATGGAAACAAGTAGTATTAACGAAAGATAAAGGATACAGAGACCAAAGAGTATTGTTTATAGCTGCATGTAAAATATATCGTCAAGAAAATATTGATATCGTCCAATTTTATCCCCGCCTTAAAGACCGTATAGAAATGGACATTTTCGGATATAGCCGACTCTAATCAGGCGCATATAGGATCAAGTCGATGGATTTCGAGTTAACAAGCCAACTCAGCCACTTTCCGCGTTCACAAGATAAGAAGTGTTGTTGTAAACCTTTTCAATATCCATCTAGCGCTAATGATATAAACTTGTCAAATTAGGGAATCAAACAAGTGCGCGTCGCTCTTGAAACAAACATCGATTCGTGCTAAGGAGTTACCATTTCCATATACATTTTTTGTAAACCCACGCAATGCTTATGGGGGCAGAAACAGAAACTAAAACAAATTAAGACACCCCAGCAGATTATGATTCATCTATGCGTGATAGTTTCTCAGAAAAAGTTACTTGTGAAACGCTTAGTAGGGGCAATAATAGTAAAAATTCACAAAAGATGGAAGGACATAAAACAATTCATCTTTAAACGCACGAGAGCTAACATTAACAATTGTGTAATAAACAACGAATCTACAATGCATTGAGTTCAAATGTCTGAATATTTCCATCAATATTGATCAAGGGGCTAATGTAAAGATGATAAAGATAAAACAGTTCTGCAACATCACGAATCCCAGTAATAAAACAGATGCAATGAAATTACAGGAATATGAATGGAAATATTACCATCAGCAGAGGTCGTCTATATCTCAAGAATCTAATCAGTGTGATAAATTGATGAATGACGTCATCACTAACAATTTGTATGCTCATGGCATTGGACAATATCATGACATGGTTATATTCTGTATAAAAATTACCCAAACTTTGCTTTCAATTTGAAATAAGAGCAGCAAGCAAGAAAAGGAGAAGAAGTGAAAGATAAAACACAAACTACAGAAACTGGCTAAACAGTAATTTACAGCATTCATCAATTTCACGAACGAATACCAATGAACATTTCTCTTTGCTTGTCTCTTGTCTGCGTGCCGTTTAGCTGCGTGTTTTTTATAGCCTGACCGACTGATTGTGTGTGTGTGTGTGTGTGTGTGTGTATGTGTGTGTGTTTACAATAAATGCAGACCCGATTCAATTGAACAGTTTTTAGAGTTTCGACCAAAATTAAGCACATCTTTAGGGGGATTTACACATGAGATGTACAAAATATAAATGGCACATACGTTCAAAAAAATGAAAAGGAAAATGGCAAAGCAAGTTTGAAACTAACATGGGACCTTTTGATATATATCTAGATTTTATCGAAGGTAATTACAAAACTGAACAAAATGGGTGAAACAATGAACAACGATTTCACGACTTTATCCGATGTAAACATCTGTTCGAAAGGCTTTAATGTCACACTTAACAGATTTAGCTTCAATGATGCAATGGAACTATCTGTTATCGTATATATCATACACTATATGGATTGAATAAAATACCAAAGGTTGCCATTGTGCCATTGGTTGGCAGGTTTTTGCACTTTGAATTAATCTCTGATATACTCGACGTATGATGTACATGTAATAAATATACATAATAATGATTTAACAGTTTAAGCTGTAACAATAGATGACAAGGTATAGTTTGACGTCATATATTAAACTATTCATTTTGGTCATATTACAGCCATTAGAAAAGTTAAAATGTATGGTTGATTGACACAAATGGATAGCCAGTGAGACAAATAGAGACGGAAAATTAAATACATCAATAATATATAAGAGACGTGTTCAGCACTGAGTGCTGGCGGCACCACACTGATCACGGACAAGAAAATATTCTACATAGATGGACAGAAGACTTTAAAAATATCATCAGCCATCAATCATCTATTAGTGAGGAGGAAACTGATCGTCTACCTTAAATGAAAACATATTCGCTTTCTGTTCCTCGAACTCTAACTATAAAGGGGACAATAACCAATCTGCGATCAAATGACAAGGCACACGATGCAGAGTCGAAGGTTTACATGTAGCTCAGAATATGACTAAACTCCTAGAGGCAATGTGGACTCAAATGAATAAAATGGTGTGTTATTCATCTTCTTATACAAGCGAAATTCGGGGAATAACAATGCTGTCAAAGTCCTCAATAAAATTCTGCTGACTCTTTCGAGAGTTAAATCAACCAAAGCCTTTTACTTGACAGTCAATATATGTTCAGATAAGGGCAACGGACCTTAAACACTGTGCTTATACTTTAAGGAAGGTGCCAGGAACAGATTTAAAACCTGTACACAACTCTCGTTGACCTGCGAAAAATCTCTGACACGGTCATTCGTGAAGATATATGGAAGTGATGGCAAAGTTTAGGTGCGCAGAGAACGTCCTCGAATAGTTCTGATATTTATTGACCGTATGTTCACTCGCCTCGTGAGTCATGTAAAACGCTCCCGGTCACAAATGGAGTCAAGCAAGGCTGTGTAAAGACCCACCACTCGTCAGGATGATGTATTTTGCCATGTTTACATATGCATACCGTGTCTACGACATTCAGATCAACATTCGATTCCAGACTCATGGGAAACGTTTAAGTCTTAGGAGACTAATGGTGAAGAAGAAATTACGCGAAGGAACTGTTGGTGATTTCCGTTTTGATAACGAATGTTCCTTGAATGTCAGATTCTAATCTGACATATAAAAATGTATGGATAATTTGTCCTCTTCTCATGACAATTTTGGTCTCATAATCAGAATCAAGAAGATGGAGGTGATGCACAAGCCTGGTTTAAGGACTGGATGACTAATCTGGCGATCTGCTTCTTGAAACTTCACCCAGTTCTGGTTCAGGCGCTAAAATTGATGGTCTCTCTTCTCTTGTTCCTTTAGCCTCTTTTCTACTTACAACCTCTTTATTTTCTCCCATTCCTCCTCCATTACCTCTTTGACGAACTGTTTAGGAGGCGCTCAGCAGTTATAGTGTATATTTTCATTGTTTCTCATCATGTCCAGAGTACTCACAATCAAAACAAGTCCAAACTCTACAAGACTGTGTTGATGAAGCAATCAACACACCATGGAATCCTATCCTTGACCCTCATATTATTCTATCACCTGTATACATAATTTCTTCTCATAAAGTCAATGATGTCAAATAGAGGTCATCCGTATGAATCCAAATATTCAACACTGTCTTCGTTGGGAAAGTGGACGACTACTTAATTGATTCCTGGTCGTTGACTATCATCCATGTTGATGACATACGCTTCAACATCTTTAAGTGTGCGATAGGATAGGGAAGTTTATCCTTAGCACAAACCATCGGATTTCAAGAAGCTGTATGTGAGTTAGAAGGTGACAAAGTTCCCATTTTCTTCCTTTTTTGGGTTCATGGTAATGATAAGTAATCAATTCACACGTGAACCGTTTCTAGCAAAGTTTCTTTTAAATAAATCAATTACCCACGGCTCGTCACTGAACTCTGTTGAAATAAAGCTTTTCGATGCTTTTGGTGTCCAAAGTAACCATTGGAGGTCTGGAATGGTCACGCAAGTCTATTGATCACTTTCTTTCCCTTCCAGATTCTCCTCCAACATTTCTTACTATCTGATTATAATACATTTTATTGTTATGTCTGTATAGAATGTTTGATTTGACCTCCATAACAATATTCTCTATTAGGTCCTGTATTTCTTTCAACCAAGTTCCGAACAAAACTGAGGGCTAGATATTGTTCTTGTTCTAACCATCTTGACATCATGACTGTAGCGGGCGTTCGATTGTAGGCGTGTTTGTTTGGAATATTGTATGTGATTGTTGAGATTGGTGCTGGATTGCAGATCACTATTTGGACATTTCTTTTTCCATTGTCATTACTAACTGTCGACCCCTTTTTTCCTTAACTATTTAACATTGTATTTTTCTTTGTCTCTATAAACTGTCGACGTTTTGTTCCCTTCACTATTTTAACATTATATTTTCTTTTGGCCCTAAAAACATTGTACTCTTCATAACACTTTCGTACCTATAATACCATTGCCACAATAAATTTAAGTTGCAATCTAACAAGACGTTTCGATTTTCCTACAACCTGCCTCCTCTCCACTTGTTAACCTATGGACATCTATATAATTATCATATTTATCACATATGAACGTATAGTGTTCCTAGAGTTTGTGCAGTTTCATATTTCTAATATTAACATAGATTAAAATATCACTTTATGTGATTCTGATTGGTCCAAAAAAACCCATGAAATTATTGTGCAGTTATCTTCTCTACTGATTGGCTGGGACCGTGGGAAAATGTTTCTAAGCCCGCCTTATGTAATATTTTGTTTTGAATGAACATTTTTTGGCGGCCGTTTTTTATCTTGACTCGCGAACAAAAATTGTGGAAAAATTATTTCGGCTGTTTGAATATGGATGTTACCCACACATGGTTTGTTATGTCATGTATAACAACATCATCATAAGAAAAATGGCGATAAACTACAAGACAAGAGCAACAATAAGAAGTAAGACTAAGGGTATTACTTATTTGATAGTTGTATATTTGTAACGTAGATACAGAATCCACCGTATATACAAGTGTGGTTTATTGCTAACTTACAGAAGTAAATAAACTCACCTCTGTTCACAGAATAATCGATACATAAAAGTGTCTCAAAAACTGAGAGAACTTTATCTCAACACAGCATCTTTATGCAGTATATATGAGATGCAAATCCGACTCAAAAAGAAATGTGTTTATTTCTTCTGTACAGTCTATTGTTCCAAATCAAATGCTGCAAATATCCGGTCACAAATGCAATGCAGTAAATGTGGGATTTTTGCATCCAGTAATCCTATTTCATACGAAAATCGCAACAATGTAATATTTAGTTCTGAAGTTACATTTTAGGGTAAACATGTACTCTAGGCCTAATGTGTACAGCATCAAACAATGTTACATCACATCGCATTGGTCATTCTGTTTTGAAAAAATGAGTTGTCATTATAAAATGAAAGGTGCATCGTCTGTCAGAATGAACGAAATCATTCGTTCTTCTTTCTATCTAAATGATTTCCAAGGAAATAAAAACGATGTGATGAAAATAATCTCAGATGTGTTTAATATTATGTTTTAATATTAAATTTATGAAACTCGTTGAATAATGCCTAGCTTTTATATATATAAAACACTTGTATAATATGTACGCTAAATCAATGATATACCATAAGATGTATGAATGTGTTTTTTAAAAAAATCAAGGCTTGCTGAGTTTCCTTTAAATGAAAATTTTACTCAACTACTGAGATATAATTACTACAGCGTACATACTGTACATATATTTTGTTTGTTTCACATACATATTACATACAAATACATATTTGCCCTTTGAACGGAGTTCAGATTTACTACAGTCATCTGTGTACTGACATAGTGAATGACCTCCTCACATCTAGTGTGTCCTCTACATAATCTAATTCTATGCCTTTTGTGACTATTTACAATCACCTTTGCATATTGATAAGTTGATTGTTTTCTTTTTTATTTTTGGTTTCTATTTTTCTTAACATTGATAAAATCTTTATGATATACACTTATGATAACAACACGAAAGATGGATTTAATAATAAAAAAAGCGCTCGGTAAGCTACGCTATTCACATGAGCGCTAAGCTATTCGTGTAACGGGTCATGGGATTTAATGTGGAATAGAAACTAAATAAAATGATAAACCAACAAGAGATAATGAAAATATTTTAATATATTTACAATTGATCTAAGTCATTACTCTGCTTTAGCAACAGTACAACCGACATTAAACTCTGTCCGTCTGTCTGTGTCTCTCTTTCTCTCTCTCTCTTTCTCTCTCACTCTTTGATGGATTTGACTTAAATAAGTTTAATCTGTATTTTCAAACGTCACTAATGATTAATATGTGAAAATTCATCATTGATCTATAATCAGCTGTAAACGGTCGCTAAAATTGTTATGTATGTGTGTTATTGCACCATGCGCGGATCATAATTTGATATAGCAATAGCGTCGGTATAAAAATTTGCTTTATACCAACACTTTAAGTGCCGTTTTCCTAATGTGATATATATATATATATATATATATATATATATATATATATATATAGATATATATATAAATATATATATATATATATATATATATATATATATATATATATATATATATATATATAGATAGATAGATAGATAGATAGATTGTTACGTGTAGTCTCGTACAAATGTAACAAAAGAAAAGAATGAAGTCAACAGGTTTGTAAATTTTTTTAAAAAAATATTTATTTCCCTAGAAAACAATTGAAAAATAGAAAATAGGACTTACTGTTCGTGAAAATCTACCAAACAATAATCCAAAGAATTGAAAAATAAAAGTCCTATCACTAAACAGTTCCAATTGAATCCAGGTTCGAATCTCGATTGAAGCTTCATTATGGAAGGCGATGACGTCAGATGAAGTTGTTTAACTCATGAAACAGTTCCTCGATGAATTTTTTTTAATCAAGAATAATATTTCGGCTTTAGAATTCCGAATAATTTCCACTAAATGTCTTTGTTCAGGTCTTTAAAGAAGAAACACTTATTTTACAGAGAATATAAATTATTTTTAAACAACAAAAAACTCAAACTATGGCAGTCATTTTTACGACTTAACTAATTTAATACAAATTGGCTGTTTTAATCCTGATTTTAGATCACATCACACGTAACAGACTACATGATTTCCAACTTAAACATCGCATTAACAAAATCAAATTTGCCACGTAGCAAAATTAGCCCCATCTAAAACATTAGACTTTCCTGCTAGAAATGAACAATATAAAAACAGTTTATACAGCAAATCATTTCCACTTAGTGTTTGTGACTTTGTGAACCAAGTCGGCTAAAAATAATGATAAAGTAATACCTTTTGTGTTCTGTAGGAACATACTTTACTGGAAAAATATCGAATCCCGTGAAAGTAGTCATTGCAGAAAAATGCAATGAAACAAAAATAAAATGAAAAAGAATTTGAAACTAACACACACACACACACACGCACACACACAAACACACACACACACATATATATATATATATATATATATATATATATATATATATATATATATATATATATATATATATATATATATATATATATATATATATATATATATATATATATATATATAAGAATAAATGCATCAAATGGTTTCAAAGAGAGCATTTGAAAAAGCATCATTTCCCATTTATCTGACTGTTCTCGGGATATTGTTCAATTTTCACAATTATTCCAAATATAAGTTGTTTTAAAATTTAGAATTTTTTTGGGTAAGCGTCAGAGAATGAATAAAATACATTAAAATGCCTTAAAGGTTTATATATGTGTTATCTGAATGTACGCATATCTGTCATAATGATATAGGTGTCGATTTATTATCACGAGTGTCCAGATAATCTATGCAATTAACAGTTTTGTAAGAATGGTCTAAACAGGATCCAAAATAGCAAATTAAATTAAAACAAATGCATACTTCAATATTATCTGAAAAATATAATGGATAATATATAATAAGAGTTTTAAAAATTATATATCATTGTGTGCTATTAAAATAAATCAGTGGGAAATAAACGTGTGTTGGTACTTTGGCGATATCAGTTATGGAAACTACTTTTTCTTTCCATTTGGAAATATATCTGCGGTTACGACTCTCTCTCTCTCTCTCTCTCTCTCTCACTCTCTCTCTCTCTCTCTCTCTCTCTCTCTCTCTCTCTCTCTCTCTCTCTCTCTCTCTCTCTCTCTCTCTCTCTCTCCATCAAGATGAACAGCAGCAGTAGTATTAGGAAATGAGGGTTTTGGATCACCACCACCCTCCCACACCTACTCCCGCCACCCCCTCCCCCACCCCTCGCCAAAACCCTCATTTCCTAATACTACTGCTATGTAGACAGATATTTTGTAACCAGACAAAACAACAGGTGTTGGAATGCGATAAGCTCTGTCATACAGAGGTGACGAATTTGTTAGAACAGCGTATGTGTGGAATATAATTATTCTAAAGACGGCAAATAGATTTTACCACAAATTTTTTATCAGATAACAGGATGAAAATTAAACTGTACATTAGAACGTTTCAGTTAACAAGGCGGAAATTAAACTAGCATTAGAATGAAAATGATATTATTTTAGTTATATTATATCTTAAGTTTAGATAAAATTTTATGTTACTCATATTTTTGGTGATATTTTTTTTTTCATACTTGCTAACCCTCATTGGTAGAATATCTGTTAACATATTGTCAATAATACGAAATTCACCTAATAAATCATCCATATTATATTTAACTCCTCGTAGATAAGACCGGATCTGATCAAGTAGTTTCTTGTAAGTTTTAATTGACGTTAAACATCCGTGCTTTTTTATCAAAAGTCTTGGTTCTACTTTTTTACACGCTGCTGTCAGTGAAACACCAATACCAGATATAATTAACAAAAATGGATTTAATGATACCCCACTTGAAATTATACCAGAACTGGTCATTACCAAGGGTAGATATGATATTACTCGAAGGATCTTGTTGTAGTATTTGTAACATTTTCTAACACACCAAAGTTTTTTATGATAATATTTATAGTATTGTATTAGTGCGTCCACATCCTGTTCTGGAATATCTTTTGAAATGTGATTAAAATCAACTATACTTCTTTTCATTATAATATTTGTTTACATAGTTATGATAAATCAGCTACAAATTCCAAACACCACCGATAAGGACCTACAAAATTTTTATCAGTTGGTTCAAGTGTAAATTCCTCCTCAGAATTTTTGTTTAATATTACATATAATATTCCAAATATGTCATCATCTAAATAACGCCATGAATATGTGGTAAATATTTTAAACTTTACACTGCTAAACACTGACAATCTATACACACCGGTAACTTCTGCAATATATTTGATAGATTTGTTTTGTGATGTCCATCCACTATAACCAGATGCAACAGTATACACAATATTTTTAATCTGTTTGTGAGGAATTTTAACCATACTCGTTTTCTCAACAATATTAGGAATTCCACTAATAATATCATTGAGTTTTGTATTAATATCATTGAGTTTTATGTTAATATTAGCGAGTGTAATGTTAACATTTGATGGATTTCCAAAAAATTCATCTCTAATTTTGTTTATGTTTCTGCGAAAACTTAAAAATGTGTTCACGTGACTGGTAAAATCAGTTTTGAGCGCTGTGATTTCATTATTAATTGAAGCGTCCCAATCATTGACGCATTTTTTAGTGACAGCATCCCCATCCTCAGTTGGGTTTCCAAGATCTGTAATCTTGTTTTGTTTCATAACAATATTCCCACTTGGATTTCGTACAACTATATCTGGCAGTTTTACATCACTCGTTTTTAATCGTCCTTCTTTGTCCTGGAAAATGACGATTTCATCTGGTTCTACACTGGTAAAATTTAGTAAATTATTGATTTCATTTTTAAGCTGATCAAGAGTTGCATATTTGGAAAAGTCACCTGTGGATAAATCTCCTTATAGTGTTCCAAATTTTGTATAGTAGTTCATTATTTACTATCCTAGATAAAATTATCAACACTAGTTTAATTTTATACAAAATGGCAAAATCGTTGATATTAAACTTTGATACAGAGAGACTAGTGAAGCATAAACATAACAATGAACTTCCTGATTGTCATTATCTTATTGTTGGGCGAACTGGATCGGGGAAAACAAATTTGCTAATGAACTTGCTTCTTGGTGATAATTTTAACTACGACAGAGTTTATATTTACACAATCAATCCACAGCAAGATAAGTATGAGTTATTAAGTGAGTATAATAACAAGCTTCGTGATGATCTTAAAGCTGGTGAAGATTTTTTTATAATTAGGCAGCCAGAAGATCTTATTCCAGTTAATCAACTTGATGCAGATGAACATAAGATAGTAGTTTTTGACGATATTCCACTAAATAACATGGAGATGAACAAAATAAGATCATATTTCTCAGTGTCACCTAACAAACAGTGTAATTCTGTTTATCTCGCTCAAGGATTTTATAATGTTGATAGATTTATTAGGCGAAATACGGGTTGTTTTATTTTATTTCCAGGACTGGATAATGTTGACGTTAGAAATATTGCAAGCGAGCAATGCGGTGGCGTGACAAAAGATAAGTTTATTGAACTTTACCGTCATGCTACAAAAGATAAATTTAACTTTTTCTTGTTTGATAAACTTACAAATGATCCAACTAAAATGTTTCGCTGTTGTATTAACAGTTACTTACAGTAAAGCGTTTCAATTTTATAAAATTTATAATTATAATAATGGACAAACGAGCAAGATACAGACAACACATAGAAGATCTAAAAAAAACTTGCTCAATCTCAGGCATCACTTAAGCAAAAAGTACAAGAAGCACGACGTGGGCAAGTAACTGCTACAGAAGCAACAGCTACAATTTTCAAGCCGGTTACTGAAGCACTATTAGGTAAACAACCTGAAACTAAACCACTATCAGAAGAAGAACTTAAACAACTGCAAGAAAAAGGTTTGGTTGGAATTGTTAGAGAACAACAAGAAGCAGCTGCTGCAAAACTTGCTACTAGATCTGATGAAGAAAAAAGAAAACTGATTGAGGCACTTACAGCAAATATAGCTGATTCTGCGGCTAGACAAGCTGAAACAGATCGATTGATAAACAATCCGCTGGAACTTGAGCGAAGATTAGCAGAGTTAACAACGCAAGGAATAACAAATATTATAACAAATTTATCAGGAGACATAAAAGATATCAAAGAGGAGCAACAAAGAGTCGGTGAGCTTACTGTAAAGTTTATGGAAGTTGGAGATCAAACATTTTATTTTACAAAAAGAGCAAATGATGAGATAAAAGGTAGTGAATATGATGATTTTTTAAACAAAGAAAATATAAGGGGTATTGATGATATAAGCAAGTGGACTGATGTAGAATATCAAGAATTACTCGATAGATTAGATGTAATATTTAATGACGGAGTTACTGCTAAAGATGAAATAAACACGGTTACAGAAATTGATGATATGCTTCCACTTTACGATAGAATGAGAAACAGTGTCATTGCTCTCACGTTTAAAAAAACAGCAGAAAATAGTAGAGCAAAACCTTTTGGTAGTGGGTGGAGTTTTAGAAGGAAATTTTTTACTTTTGATAAATCTCGTATACAAAAAAGTAGAGTAAGAACAGGAACTGGTGTAAAAGTATTTACTTCAAATACTGAAATGATAGGTAGATTAATGTTATTAATATCGTCAAAGGAAGCTGGAAATGTTAGTGTTGAACTTGATAATGAAATCATTGACATACTTGATCATCTAAGATCGAGTGAATTATTAACATCTAACGAATATGAAACTTTACACCGCGACTTAATTTTGTAAAATGATATAATATTAAAGGAATGCAAACAATATTATTACTAAACTCTAGTGAGTCTGCGATAGATAGCGCAAATTTTTTAGTAAATTATATTCCACCTATCCAACTAGATCCTACAAAACAATATGAAATTGGATTAATTTCTTGTACTTGTTGGAATGCTATACCTAACGTGAAAAATGATGTTAACAATGAAATGTATTTTACTATTATTACACCATCTCCAATATCTACAACAAAAAAAAAATAAAAATTCCGCAAGGAGCTTATAATATTACTGATCTAAACAAGACAATCAAAGAGCTCATCACAAAAGCTGACGGTGTGGCTGATAATTTTGAATTGGCAGCAAATTATAACACATTGCGAACTAGAATAACTTTGAAAAATATAATAATCAGTCTTGAACCAAGAGAAAGAAGTATTGCACAACTGTTAGGATTTACTGAAAAAACTTACACTGCACTTGATCAGCCTATTACATATGACAGTGAACTGCCAGCAAATATAACAGAAGTAAATACAATATTAGTAAATTGCTCTATTGCTTCTGGCTCTTATACATCAAAAGGTAGCAAAGGTCAAACGATTTACAGTTTCTCACCAGAAGTTCCGCCAGGTTCTCTCATGCAAATAACTCCACGACATATTATATATTATCCTTTAAACGTTGAAGATCAAATATCAAGTATAATAATGCAGTTGACAGATCAATCAGGAAAACAGTTACATGTTAATAATGAAGTTGTAACTTATTATTTACATCTACGCGAGCAAAAGTAAAAATTATGCAACATCAAATATAATGAAACAAAGAAAAAAAGTTTATCGAAGAAAAATAGTAGGAGGATTTTTAGGAAATATGTTCACTAAAGTTTTTGAAAATATTCCGGGTATAGCACGTAAAGTTGCACCAATTGCTATTGACGCTGGTAAAGCTTTTGCAACTGGGGCTGCATCTGCCGCTGGGACTGCGGTGGGACAAAAAATAGCTGATAAAATAAAAGATGATCCACCGACTACATCTGAAATAAAACAAGTTATCTCAGAAATCGCTCCAACAAAAGAAACTCAAAAAGCTATGATAACAACAACAAAAAAATTATTATCACCAAAGGGCGAGCAGATCATACAAAAATTAATATCTAAAGTAACAGTGCCGCAATAAAATTTTATATAATCTAATAAAATAAAATGCCTGCAAAAAATTATCTCGAGTTAACAGAAACTTATGACATCGACAATGATGTGACAGAATTCGAGTTTGTTGAGTATCTTAATGAAAACTCTAACGAACCAAATAAAGCTGGTATTAGAAACTTTAACACCAGAGATGAAGATGTATTTCTACTGCCACATAAGGCTATGTTAGAAGTTCGTGGTCAGATTATGACAGTAGCCAATCCACCTGCTGCAATTGCAGTTGGAACAGAAGTAGCTCTTATAAATAACGGCTGGAGTTTATTCAAAAGTGCTAGATATCAACTAGCCAATCAAACTATAGAAGATATTTGAGGTCATCTACAAGTTGCAAGTACAATTTTAAATATGATTTTGTTTACAGATGATTACTCAAGATCAACTGCAACTAACATGATGTGGTTTAAAGATACTGGACGGGGTATAGCTGAATCAACTGAATTTTTAAAGAAAGACGCTATAGTACATGGAGCTAATGCTGATGAAAATACTGTAATTGTGAGAAATTTTCTCATTGCTAATGCTGCTGCACTAGATATTATCGCACCTGCTGCAGATGCTAATGCAAACGCCACAAGAGTTTCTCTTACAGCAGCTTTTAATAATCTAAATATAACACCACCAGCTGCAGCTGCAGACGGTACTGCAATGTTAAATTTGCTTCTTAACACACTTGACGTGAGAAATCCACGTTATAACGAAGGCTTTGCTAGGCGAAGAAAACTTGCAGCAGGATCACGTCAAATTACAATGTTGCTTCCGCTAAGTATGATTTTCGGCTTTTGTCGCGATTATGATAAAGTATTTCGCGGAGTAAAACATACTCTTATTTTAGATCGAGCAGACCAAAACGATTGCTTGTTTAGATCTGGAGGGGCTGATGTACAGTTTATCATAAACAAACTTGCTTTGTGGATGCCACGTATAACACCATCAATCACTAAAATGTCAGAACTAAATAGTACGCTTGATAAACATACAAACAGAATTTACTTTAAGCAGCATAAAATATATCAGACAGCGGTTCCAAATACTACCGACTACACGTGGAGGGTCACAACAACATCAAGCGAACAACTGCCGAGAAATATCTTTGTCGTATTTCAACAGCACGCCCGACGAGATAACCAACAACAAAATAATGCAATATTTGACCACGCTGATGTCAGACGAATATACGCTAGATTAAATTCAAAGCAATATCCAGAACGAGCTATCGAGTGTAATTTTGCTGATGACGTTAATAAAAATATTTCTCGACCGTACATGTACCTGCTTGACGCAATACAAAAATATCAAGATGTTGAAGATGGAACTCAAATATCAGCAGAGGAATTTAGTACCCTTTATCCTATATTTCATTTTGATGTTAGTAAACACAACGAGCGAATTGTAGACAGCACAGCAGATATTGAAATCACCTGGTCACTTGGGGCGGTTCCAGTAGCGTTGTACGTATACGCATTAGTGATTAGTGATTGATTTATCACGGTAGATTCTATTGGAGGTAAAATGACAGTTCAAGTTTAATCTACAGTTGTTATATAAAATGGCAAAATATATTATAAAAGAGGTATATTTAACCGATGGCCAAGTTAAAAAATTAGTAGCTGCTATTGCAAAGCGAGAACAGGTATCATTAAAAATCAATCCTAATATTTCTGATGGTGTTTTAACAAAATTAATGCTAACAAAAAATCAAGTAAAAAAGTATGATCGTAAAAAAACTTTTGTTTTAAATTTGAGTGCTGCACAAATGACAGCGCTGGCAAAAGAAGGTGGTTTTCTTGGTCCGGCATTATCAGTATTAGCTAGCACAATAATACCTAAAATTTTACCAGTCGTAGGCACATTAGGAATAGCAGCAGCGTCTGGAACAATATCTGGCGCAACGGAGAAAGCAGTCAAAGGTAATGGTATCATTCGTGGAAGTGGAATAAAAAAAATTTTAAATTTTATGTAAATGATATATTATAATGCCACAAAAGAAAAAGAAATCACCAACACCAAAATCATCAACAAAAAAAGTAAACAACAAAAACAAAATCGCCAACACCAAAATGCAAATGCAAATGCAATCAACCAAAACAAGGAGGAATTATTCCGATCGCTCCACTTTTGGCGGGACTAGCGGGAAGTCTGCTGCCAAATATTTTAGGAATCGGACGTGGTCTAACAATACCGGGAACTCGACCACCCCGTTGAGTAATTTTGATATCATTGATAAGTTAAAAGCGGTTCCTGGATTTCACGGAGTTTATTCTAAAGTTGAACTCGCAGCAATAAAATCGCCGTCAGCTGTAAGTTCGTGTGTTATTAATATACAAGATTTCAATGACGGAACCGGCACGCATTGGGTAGAAGTTTATAATAATAATTATTTTGACTCGTTTGGACTTCCTCCAAGCGATGTAATAAAAAAGTATATGAAGAAAAAATTTAGAAAGATATATTATTCGTCAAATCAACTCCAACCTGTTGGAATGTCTGCTTGTGGATATTATTGTATAATTTTTATCCAACAGATGAGCAGAAATCTTAACTTTTTAAAATTTATTTTACAGTTTGACAAGCATCCTTCTCACGCTAATGATGAGATCGCAATAAATTTTATCTAAACTTAAAAATAGAATAAAGTCAACATACTGTCTCAAGTGTAGAACTAAAACAGAAACTATTAATGAAACAACAGAAAAAACAAAAAACAACAGGATAGTATTAAAAAGTATTTGTGCAATCTGTGGAAAAAGAAAAAAATATGTTTTTAAAGAAAGTGTCCCCAGCGATAGTATCCTCAGAGATATCGCCAGCGAAAAATTCGCTCGGATCTGGCTACCCTAATATTATTTTAGTCGACGATTAAAAATATAGAATGATATGCAACTGTGATTCTGACAGAGATTTGTGTCTTGAACAAAATAAAATTGTCGCATACTGTCAATGTTGTAACAACAGAGAAATAATAGGGTCAGGTATAGATATGCATAAAATTATTGGAAAATTGCCAAAACCAAAAGGCGGTTGGACATTGCCAGGTCATCAGTATACTGGTCCGTGGAATCCGCTAGATCAACAACTAGATGAAAACGACAATCCGTTGCCAGGCCAAGAGCCTTATAATCAAGTGGATGCAATAGCAATGCGTCATGATATCTGTTATCGTGATCATGAAAACTCAAAATCAGATTGTGATAAAGTAATGTTAGACGAATTACGTGATATGGAGCCAACAAATCTACGAAAACGTTTTGATAGAAAATTTGTTCAGGGAATGATAGGAGCAAAATATAAACTCGGACTCGGAAGAGTCTCGACTCGAAAAAAAAGTATACGATGATCTTGCAGTCGAGCTGCACAGACCTAAAAAAAAGTTCCCTCGACGTAAAGTTGTCGCTAATGGTGTAGATGATATCTGGGCAATAGATTTGGTGGATGTATCCAATCTAGCTCAGTTTAACGTTGGCGCTGATGGTGCTCCAAACAGGTATTTGTTTAATGTTATAGATGTTTTTAGTAAATATGCTTTCAGTGTACCTGTTTCGGATAAGACAGGAACTTCAATGACTGATGCGCTAAAACAAAAAATAACGAGTACAGAAAGAAAACAAAACAAAATCTGGACTGATCACGGATCCGAATTTTTTAACAAAAAGTTTGAACAGTTTCTAGAACAAAATAATATAAAAAGGTATGTTACAGGAAACGAAGGTAAAAGCGTTGTTGTTGAGAGATTTAATCGCACGCTAAACGAGAAATTACACAAACATATGACAGCTAAAAACACCAACAGGTACATCGATGACCTTTCTCAAATCGTAGGTGAATATAATAACACGAAACATCGAACCATCAAAATGACACCTAAAAAAGCTATTAAAAATCCGATATTAGCAAATGAAAACATGTACCGCAGACATAAATTTAAGGTTGGTGATAAAGTTAGAATTTCTTTGATGAAAAAGGTATTTGCAAAAGGATTTACTCCAAACTGGAGCGAAGAAGTATTTGTGGT
This sequence comes from Potamilus streckersoni, assembly GCA_016746295.1. Classification (NCBI taxonomy): domain Eukaryota; kingdom Metazoa; phylum Mollusca; class Bivalvia; order Unionida; family Unionidae; genus Potamilus; species Potamilus streckersoni. The sequence goes on from JAEAOA010000213.1 coordinate 1,333,988, forward strand.
TGATAAGGTACTTTTAACAGTACCTGTAACGTACGTTTTAAAAGATCTGGCAGGAGAACCGATCGTAAGTAGTTTTTATGAACAAGAACTACAGAAAACTGAGCAGGATGTTTTTGTTATCGAGAAAGTGATTAGAAAAAAAGGAAATAAAAGTTTAGTCAAATGGCGTGGGTATAGCGATAAATTTAACAGTTGGATCCCAACTAAGCAGATTATGATATAATGCTATTATAAATTAACTCATACTTTTGTTTGACAGATTTACATTTTACTGGTTTACATAACGATATTAGATTCTGCTTACGATCGTTAGAGATCGTCATTAGATTAAAAATTTTAACGAATATGAAATCGAATTTGATATTTTTCTGTCGGCCTGGAATCTTGATATTTAAGAAAGGTTTGATTAGCTGCCAAAACAGTTGTTGTTCGGCAACGGTAAAATTAAATTTTATTATTTGTTTAGCAATGTAATACTTAGCATTATACCGTTTAGTTGTTGATCTGCTGTAATTTGATCTGTCAGCAACAGTGACTATTTCACCATCATCATCAGATTCATTGTTATACAAAATATCATCTTCACTATAACCAATAGATTTGTCTATAAAATCTTTGGAAAATGTGACCTTATCGCTGGTGACTTTGTCGCTAGTATCTTCTTCGTAGAGTTCAGCAAGTCGTTTCATCAAGTCCATTATTATAATATATTTTTATCTAATTTATTATTATAAGATGACTGATGAGATAAAATATCACCAAAATGTTAATATAGTAAATTACAACGAACTAGCCGAAGCGGTAAGAAAATGTTTGTTGGGTTATAGTGTTGATGTTATTGTAATGCAAGTTGATTCTCATAAAATATTACTAACAGAAGCAGAAAAAAATAAAATTAATGAAAGTGCAGTAACGACGCTAAAATTTAATCACGATGATATCATAGCATTTGCTCATCATTGCTTGACTAAATCCGAATTACAAAATATTATTGATCATCATATCTAAAACCAATCCTAGCATCGTATTCTCTTGAAAAAGCTGATTTTGTTACTCCATAGGCTATACATCTTATTGTTCTGGAATTTATCTTATAATATTTCGCCGTAGCTGTAATCGATTTAAATTCAATCTCCTCATCCGTTTCGAGGTTTTTTGAAATAACAGGTTTTATTGGGCATCTAAAATTAATACCATTACTATTTTTTCCTTTTTTCACATTTTCCTGTTGCGTCACTATCTCCAGATTTTCCAATCGATTATCAGTTTGTATATTATTGATGTGATTGATAACCAGACCATTGGGTATAGATCCTTTGAACACCTCGTAAACAAACCTATGACCATTATAACTAACAAAATCTGTTAGTGTTCCTCTAACAGTTACCCTGATATATCCCATATTGTTCATAGTATCAAGAACTTTTTTAGTTTTTCTGTTTCTAATAATACAGCGATCGTTAGCCTCGTATAAATCAAAGACAGGATGCGGCTGAAACTCATATTGTAAGGATAAATTTTCAATGTTGTCATCAGTGACTTTACCGTTATAATGATATACACGCTGTCCCTCTGGAATATCATCGCAGAACAACGTGTAAATAAAATCTTTCTCAACATTGCAATCCTCTCGGCATTATCTCCCTTTACACTAATATTATAACCCGCTGACGTTAATTTGCCAACAGGTATTCTAGTTTTAATGTTAATAACCGAACCTAATACATTTCCAGAATATAAGTTATACTTTGGGTGAATTTGATATGCTTCTTGCTCACATGCACTTGTCAGATTTACTGTCATTATATTATAGGTAATATTTTTTATCTTCAATTGATTTTTAGCGCATGCGCAGTGTGAGATAAAGTTATACTTTGTGTGAATTTGATAAATCTCTTGCTCACATGCGTTTGTCAGATTTACTGTCATTATATTATAGGCGATTTTTTTTTATCTCTAATTGATATTTAGCACATGCGCAGTGTGAGGTAAAGTTCTACTTTGGGTGAACTTGATATGTTTCTTGCTCACATGTGTTTGTTAGATTTGCTGTCATTATATTATAGGAGATTTTTTTATCTTCAATTGATTTTTAGCGCATGCGCAGTGTGAAAAAATTATCAATTAGATATTACATTATAATATAATAATGTTAAAATTACGTGATATAGCTAAGAAAAGCCTTATGGGAGAACCTAATAAAATAGCGACTGCTTTTGCAGGTTTTGATAATAGTTATCAGTTTGATAATCAAAATGTTTTAGTAAATTTTAATGCAACGAATCTTTACCACCTACTACAGACAGCTGTAAAACGTGAGCTCGAAAAACACAAACGTATTAGATTATTTGTGCAATATAATGTTATATTTTCAAATTTAGTTATAACGGAAGAATCAACTAACAAGGAAATTGCAGAACCTTATATTAACGCAAAATCAAGACGTGCTTTGCTTGGGACTGATCTGTTATCACTATCTGATGAAATACACCAAAAAATCTGGAAAAAATAGAGGAATTCGCTCAATTAGGTTCGGGTTGGAAGTTTGAAATGATTAAAGGAATATTGTTTCACACGATGAAATATAATGTATTACGAGGTAGTTCATACGTCGACCTGCCACCAAAAAAAAAAGTAAAAGATGTTGTATAAACATCAAAAACGTAGATAATAAATGTTTCTAATGGGCTGTTCTTTCCGCACTATTTCCAGCAGAAAAAAAACGCTACTCGTGTTGAAAAATATATCAGTCACGTGTCTAGATTAAATTTTAAAGATATTAACTTTCCTGTGGCAGAAAATCAATTACCAAAATTTGAAAAGCAAAATAATGTTTCAATTAACGTTTTCGGACTAGATGAAAAAGAGGATGTATTCCCGAGATATATTTCAGAAAAAGCTTCACAATCGACTATAAATTTACTGTTTTACAAAAATCATTACGTTTGGATTAAAAACTTTAACGGACTAGTTGGTAAACAGTACAATAAAAAAGGAACAAAAAGTTCTTTTGTTACCGCTGCTTGCATGGTTGTACTAACAATGAAACATTACAAAAGCATTTGCAGTACTTTAGTGATGTGCAAAGAATAACAATGCCATCTAAAAAAGATAGTGTGTTACAGTTTGTCCATCATAATCACAAACTACAAATTCATTTCGTTATATACACTGATTTTGAGTGTTTACTTCAAACTGTACTTGGCGTAGAAAATAATCGTAATCAATCGAGTACAAGAAAAGTTCAAAATCATGTTCCGTGTGGAGTAGCGTATAAGGTAGTTTGTTGTACTGATTCTAGATTATCTAAACCAATTAAATTATATCGTGGTAAAAATCAAGCTATATGGCTTCTAAAGCAGTTGATTAATGAAGTTGATAATATTACTTATCGTTTGAAAAAAGTAACGCCAATGTTAAAATTAACACCTCAACAAGAATCCGATCACGAGCAAGCAGAAATTTGTCATATTTGTGAAAAAGCTTTTGACGATGACAAAAAAGTAGATGACCATTGCCATTTGACTGGACAGTACCGTGGAGCGGCTCAAAATCAGAGTAATTTAAAATTTCATGCTCCAGATTTTATTCCGGTTATTCTTCACAATTTTCGAGGATATGATAGCCATATTATAGTAGAAGCTTTTGGTGATTCTGATATAAAATCTCATCTAAAACTCGATAACATCATCAAATGCATCCCAAATAATTTTGAAAAGTACATGTCAGTTACGCTAGGTAATTTGCGTTTTATTGACAGCCTGCAGTTTATGGCAGCCTCGTTAGATGAGCTAGTGAAAGGTTGTAGTAAATTTGATAACCTAAGAGACTGTTTTGGAGATAAATTTAATCTACTAGCTAAAAAAGGAGTCTTTCCATACGAATACCTCGACGACTGGAGTAAATTTGATGCAACATCTTTACCTGGCAAAGACAAATTTTACTCACAACTTAAAAACGAAAATATAACCGATGACGAGTACAGGTATGCACAAGATATCTGGAAAGAGTTTGATTGTGAGACTTTTGGTAATTATCATGATTTGTATTTGAAAACTGATGTGTTATTACTAGCAGATGTTTTTGAAAGTTTTCTTGAAGTGAGTTATAATAATTATGGACTAGATCCTTGCTGGTATTATTCTGCCCCTGGGTTGTCAATGGATGCTTTGCTAAAGGTTAGTAAGGTAAGGTTAGAATTACTGACAGACGTGGATATGTTCAATTTTATTGAAAAAGGTATCCGATGTGGTATTAGCGTGATAACGAAGAAATATGCTGAAGCAAACAACAAATATTTGAAAGAGTATAATCCTGACCTTCCTTCGAAGTACATAATTTATCTAGATTGTAATAATCTTTACGGTGGTTCGATGGTAGAACCAATGCCTATTGGTGGATTTCATTGGATCACGGCTGATCGATTTCTATCGGAGACAGAAAAAAAAGATACCCGACGATGTTTCCTATTTCGTTGAAGTTGATCTTGATTATCCAAATTCGCTACACAAATTACATAACGATTATCCTTTCTGTGCGGAATCGATGGTCATAGATTATAGTTTGTTATCAAAAGAACAACAAGCGTTAGCATCACCAAGGCAACATTCCATGGTCAAGAAACTAGTACCAAATTTACTTGATAAGAAAAATTACGTTTTGCATTACAAAGTTTTAAAACAAGCAGTCGATGCTGGTCTTGTGTTGAGAAAAGTTCATCGTGTACTAAAATTTAATCAGTCGCCGTGGATGAGAGGTTATATTAACTCAAACACTTCAAGAAGAGCTGCAGCGAAAACAGAGTTTGAGAAAAACTTTTTTAAACTGATGAACAATTCCGTTTTTGGTAAGACGATGGAGAATATTAGGAAACGTGTAAATATTGAAATAGTTAATGATGTCAATCGCAAAAACAAACTTGTGTCAGACGATGATTTTGTGAGCATGAAAATATTTAATGAAAATCTTGTTGCGATACAAAAAAGAAAAACAAATCTAAAACTAAACAAGCCAATCTATGTTGGAGCTGCTGTGTTAGATTTATCAAAGTGGCTGATGTACGATTTTCATTATAATTTTGTTAAAAATCAGTGCTCGGCTAGTAGATTATTGTTTACTGATACTGATTCGCTCGTATATGAAATCGAATGTGAGGACATCTATCAGGACATGTACAATAATCGACATCTGTTTGATCTTTCCGATTATCCACGTGACAGTAAATTTCATGACGACACAAATAAAAAGGTTATTGGTAAGTTTAAAGATGAAATAAACTCGAGCGCTATCAAATATTTTATCGGATTACGCAGCAAAATGTATGCCGTATTGTTAGACAATAATAAAATAACGAAAAAAGCAAAAGGTCTGCCTCGTAATTTTGTTAAAAAGTTTATGAAATTTGATGACTACAGGTATGCGCTTGATGGTGGTGTTAGTTTTATGAGAGCTATGGCAATTCGAACTAATCATCATAAACTCGAAACAGATGTTATTATCAAACGTGGATTGTATAATTTTGATGACAAACGCTATTGTGAAAATGGCATAGATACATTTGCCCTTGGGTATTGTTATGATGATAGATCTATACTCGACATTATCTTTTCCAACTGAAATTTTATCTAAACTTATAAAATAATGTTTGAAAATTTGATAATGACAAAAAGCTACAATAGTAACATTAAATATTTAATGATGGACGGTAAACAATTGACAGTTGAATTTAGTAATGAAACGTCAGGTATATGTTTTAATGGAACATGTGACAAGTTAAAACTTTCGCTCATCAGATCTGATAATAGCGTGTATTTCAATTATATCGAACAATTGTATCAAAAGTTGCTAGCGGAATTTAAAAACTTTCACAGCCCCATTAGCCAACAAAACTATACTAAACTCACAATTGATCTCAGTCGGTCAAAGGTGTATTTTATCAACAAAAAATATCCTCTGAACAAACCAGAAATGAAAGATCTGTTTGAGTCCCGTCGCTGTGTGAGCGGTAAAGTAA